>JNEK01001293.1:0-107912 GCA_000697295.1 Mucor indicus B7402 | reverse complement strand
AAAAAAAAAAAAAAAAAAAAAAAAGCGAACGTAAAGAAGTCGTATTTCGTATCTATATCACAATAGAGATATCTGTTTGAAGACTATATAATTTTATATCTTAGTTAGTGGGTTTTTGATGTATCTAAAATTGTTTTTTAGTAGGCTCTATTTTATTCTATTCTTTGTGCTATTTTTATTGAAGGTTATAAGCACATTTCCGCTATCTACTATATAGCTAATGTAATAAAATAAAAGAAAAGAAGAATTACAAGAGATTATTGTTAAATAGTACTGACTATTGTCACTTATTGTTATCAGTGGAAAATGAGTCTCGTTGCCCATAGAGTGAACTAGAGCGCCAAAGTTCATAAAGTATACGAGTAGTATGTCGTTTTACAATGGGCGTAGTATAGATACAAACAAGTATAATATGCATATAAAGAACTCTATGCTTGTTACATACTGATAACAGCGTAATGTTATTTTTTTTTTTTAAAAAAAAAAGACCAACTCAACGCATTTCCAAAGTTCTTAAACAGGGTTCAATATATAGTTGGTTTACACATACATAATGCTTTGAAGTATTACATTTGACGAGTCAACTCAACTCACGATCAAGATGTACGTAAAAAAACGTGATCTCGAGTTTCATTTCTAACAAAGAAACATTACTTAATCTTTACATGCATATAGCTAACATACCCTATACGCAGTTTAAATAGTATACTTATTTCTTAAAGTAAGGGTCCTTGTAAAGGGGATGAAAGAACTCTCCATTTTCTAAACCGCTTTTCTTTTAAAGATATAAATAAGAAACTCTCCCCATTTTTCAGGGACCATTGATTATATAAAATAGTTTGGTTTGGCAGCCCTGACTATTATTTCCAAAACAGGTGCAGAAGATCCTTCTAATAGTTCGTCGTTACAGTTTTGTTCTGGAACAAAAGATTATATTTATTTAGAAACAAGGCAGATCATTTTTTTTTTTTAATTTTTAATTTTTGTTAAGCTGAGATGAAACGTCCATAAAAAGAGTTTTAAAAATTACACTATATTCTAGATTCATGTTTTATCAGATTACAAGATTTTTATCAGATTTTGCCCATAAAAAAGAACTGTAATATTTTGAAACTTCATTGACTTTGACAGAAGTTAAGCATTATTGTACTGTGGCACATTTACTTTATTTGTTAGTTTTTAATTTTACTTTTTCATTTTGAATGACTCACTACTCATTAGAATTCATGTGAAAAGAAATCCCATCTTTATAAAAATGGCAAGGGTCAATATTTATTTAAAAGGTAGTTGATAGGGGGGGGGGAGATCCGTTTTTCTTCTCTTTATTAGTTACATAAAAAAACTATGGAAAAAAGGGAAATATAATAGGATAGTTTAACCGAAAATACGGACTTGAACAAATAATACATATATATATATATATATATATATATATAATATAAACAGTCATAAAATCAAGTATTCTGTTCTGTTGTTAGTGAAGAAGTCTCTTCTGCTTCTTCGTCATGCTTAATAGGAAGTCTTATATTAGAGCGTCTAGCAGATTTGCCCTTGTTATTATTCATAACTTCAAAGTTTTGCCAAATATAATTTTTACATTTATCAGCGTTGGGGAGGTCTTGGATCATTTTCGCGATTGTATTTTTACGTAAACCAAAGAAATCAGGCCCAACTGGGTTGTGTCCATAGTCCATATTACGAATAGCAAATGCTCTAATTATCAAATAAGTATAAATAATGTCTATTACTGGAGTTGTTTTACCTCCTCACAGCAATGGTCCAAACAGTAGTTGGAGTAGGACCTCTCCAACACTCTGACGGATTATCGTCAGCATTTAGTTGAAACTATATAATATTGTGTGAGAAAAAAAAAAAAAAAAAAAAAAAAAAAAAAAAAAAAAAAGTTTTTTTTTTTTTTTTTTTTGTGTTTACTTTTTAACACGGTATCCCACAGGATAAATGTAACGCTGGTTATGAAATGCGGCTTTATCCCAAACAACAGTACCCAAGTCAAGTACTGTCCAGGAGTCTACTTCGGCAGGTAAAACGTATGAACCGTCAGGTCTTCTTTCTATTTCAACAAAAGGGCGTACGTCATTCGCATTTGGAGGTTTTGTGTCTCTTTTTTTTCTTCTGGATTGGTGATAGTATGTATCTGTCATACGTGAGCTGGAGGAACCGGCAGGAGGGAGTTGTTTTCTAGGCATATGATGATGTGTTGTTACGTAAGTTGGAGTAAGTTTTGTTCGTTTTGAATCTTGGTCAATAAATGAGGATGATGGCGAGCTATTCGTTGGGTCGTAAGAAGAACCGGTCCAGTTTAGATCCAACGTAGTATGTGCTGATGTAGTAGAAGAAAGAGAGGGTAAACGTTTTTGTCTAGTATTCGATGGAGAAGTCATAGTTGTGGAGTCAGTTGTTTTTAGAGGATAATGTGGTGCAGGTGTTGAAGGAGACGTCCAAATGGATCGCATAGGAGGTAAATAGGCGTCTATCGTGTGCGGTTGTTGCTGTATCTATTGGCAATAAAAAAAGTTTAGAGAGAGAGTTTTGTTTGTTTTTATTATCATTACTGGGTGTAATTGTATAAGGATTTCAATATAACAATCGTATTTTAAAGATGAGTCTGTTTGCATTATAAGTTTTCCAGTAACTTGAGGATCAGAATGTTCATCGCCTAATATCGTTGATAAAGCGCCGTGTCCCTCCCAAATGATATTCGATTTAGAATCGTGTAAGGGAGACCAATTTTGTTCTGTGAGTGATTCTTCAAAGTTCGCACTATAAATAGCAGTTTGACTATCTACTAGCTGATCTGGACTATATATATAAGACGTTTTTTAGGTTCGTAAGAAGGGCAAGTGTATACATAATCGGAGCAATACCATGATGCACAAACTGAAGTGATACACTGCTTTAGGGGTATGTTAACCCATTTTCTATCTTTATAATCCTTTAATTGAATGTCAAATGTTGATAAACAATGTATATTGGACCCTTTAAAGGTATAAAATATCTTCACTAGTGGAAAATGATAAGAACAAGTAATACGAAACACGTAAAAATAAACAAAATCGTACCTTTTCCGTTTAATGGTTTATTAGGTAGTAATATTTGATTGATTGACATAGACATAGTGTATATATATGTATATATATGAAGCAAAAGGCGTGAAATTATTATATTTATATTATTAACATTTAGTTTGTATAAGAAAAAAAAAAAAGAGAAAAAGAAAAAGGAAAAGGCAAAAGAAAAGGAAAAGTAGGGAAAAAAAAAGATACACAGAAAAAAAAAAATTATAGGGAATTAGGACCCAACTTTGAAAAAAAAAAAAAAAAAAAAAAATAACTATCGATCAAAAGAAAAGAAAGCTAAAATGAAATTGTCTGAATTTCTATCTTTTATTGACGTCTATCATAACAACAACAACAGTAAAACCTTGGCAACTGGTTTTTATATGGAATAGAAATATTGTGAAACAAATGAACTACTTGTTTTGATTATTAAGTAAATCAAAGAAAAAAAAAAAAAAAAGATATATATATTATCACCGCGGGGAGATGAACCAATTTTTTTTCACTACGAGCACGTCATCGTATTGTTGAACTTTAGAAATTCCTAAATTATGGCTTTATTATATCATTGGGTTTTTGCCCTTTTGTTCATTAAGACTGTGTAACTTTGTATGAATTCCCATTATACGGGGCACTCAAAATAATGAAGAAAATGCAATATAAATACTATACGCAATTCCAAAATGTAACTGATGGAGCAAATCGGCTTATACCGAACAGGGCTGCGCTAAGATTGGACGTCCAATTATTCGCTGTCAGGTTTTTTTTTTTTTTTTTTCTTTTTTTTTTTTTATAGAAACAAAAAAATCCAGGAACAGGAAGCTGACAGTCTGATTTTCAAATAGAATGACGACGGAAAAAAAAAGAATTAAAGCTAAAAAGCAGGAAACAAAAAAAAAAAAAAAAAATACAACCGGGTTACCTTAGTAACCTTTGCACTATGGCAGCTGAGCATAGTTTGCCTTCTTGATGATAATGTTCCATTCATACGTCATCTAAACAAACAAAAACTAAACTTTTTTTTTTTTTTTTTCAAAATGGATAAGCCTGAGTATTAAATTGATTGAACGTACTTTGAAAATATCTGAAAAACGTGCGAACTTTATTGACAAAAACTCCCAAAAAAAATCTCGATCCTTAATCTATAAGCTCCAAGGTTTCTGATTGGCTGAAAAATTTACCGGTTTCATGGGCACGCCCTCAAAGTAAATCTTCTTCTTCATCTAATAAAATGTCCACGTCTTGATTCGCCAAAATATGTTGCTGATGATCTTCCCAGCAGCGCTCTTTGGCTTGGATACAAGCGGCTTCCCATTGACTTTTTTCTTCTAATACTTGCTGTAATTTTTTATAGGCTAAACCTGTCAATACTTCATATTGATCACGTGTCTCTTCCAAAGCAGCTTCTAATCGAGCATTCATTAACTTTTCTCGTTTTAATTCTTGTTCTACTTTCAATAACCGTTTCTTAATGTCATCGTAGTTCGACATGGAGGGCTCGTTTTCTTGTTGGGTAGCGCTGGTAGTCGTTGCTGCAATAGGAGATTCTTGTTGCTGGAGAATAGGCATTGTTTGTACTTGGACATGCCTCATGTTCTTTTTATGACCTTCTGTAGAAGTAGTAACTGTTGCTTTTTCCAATTCAAATACGTGTTCTTTGGATAATTCGAAGGCTATTGTATCACTCGGTTTATCAACATATTGATCTAATCTCTTTTTTAAACCTTGTTCAATGATATCTTGATGGAGCATAGACGGTGTCATCATATGTGCCTCTTTCTTCTTTCGATTACTATGTAGATTTAGTGTTTCCATGAGTAAAGAGGGTGGCCTATTTTGATAATGGTGGTGGATATGAGTATTAGTAGTAGGTGTTGGTGAATCATATTCAAATTTTGTTTTATTAAATGTCAAAGGATTAGCAATAATTTCAATGTAATTCTTTTTATTTGTCAAGGTGGTCGTTGTTGTTGTGGTTGTTGTGGTTGTTGTTGTGGTTGTCGTCTTTTTACGCCGAAAGAAAAGTGGAGTGGAAGATCTCTTTTTTTGAAATTCTTCGGGACTTGTTGTATTTAAGAAGTCGACAAGTGCCTGAGTGCCTGTCTTTCTTTTTCGAATAGGGTCTCTATATTCAAATTCAAAAGTGATCCTAGCATCTTTAGGCTCAAAAGATGTTTTGGTCACCATTATGTTTGCCAAAAAGAAAAGAAGAATAAAAAAAATAAACGAAAAAGGAGAAGTGTATTTTAAATATTTTAAGGAGTTGTTGTTTGTTATTGTGTTTGTTTTTGTGAATGATAAGTTAGTGTAACTTTGGCTATTTTTTCTCATCCACTTTTTATGCAGCCCCTTTCCTTTTTTTTTTAACTAGACGGTATTTTTATTTTTTCTCTCCTTTTTCTCTCTTTCTCCTATTATCATGGATAGCATAGGAAAATCTTCTAATACAGAGAAGAGCCTAATTTATATAATTATTGCTTACTTATTCCGAAAGCCAATTTCAATATTAAAGAGTTTTTCAAGTCATCCATTATCCATATTATCTCTATTTTTACTACTATTTCCTATTTATTTAATAACTCAATATACCCTCTCTTTTTTAAAATATTTGTTTTATTGGCCGAAAAACTCATCAAATATCTTGGACCTACAAAAGCAGCAGCAAGAACTAGATGAAGATGACGAATTTCTTAAATATCTTGAAAGCTGTTCTATATGTTTCGAATCTAAACTAGATTTCTGTCTTGATTATTGCAGAGACCAATTCTGTCTTGATTGTTTTCAAAAGTAAAAAAAAAAAAAAAAAAAAAAAAAACGGAAAATTATTGCATTAGAAATATGTACAGTAAGACTCATCATATTATACTAACAGATATGTAACTCAAGTTGTACACTCAAGCTGGGGATTAAGTGTCACGAAAATCAGATGTCCTGTATGTAAAATAAACATTCATCCTGCTGAATGGACTAAATTCGTTCCAAAATCTCTAGCCGATCTCTACTATCAGTATAATCAACCTTACCGCAACTTTTTCAAATGCTGCCCACAATGTGAAACCGAGGTGATACCTTGTGAAAAGTATACTGGTGTCTATGAAATAGGGTAATTGATTTGATATATTCTTTCTTTGACAGGCAAAATTAACGTATATTTAGGCAGTCTCAGAACATTGCTTCTATGTTAAGAGGCTTATTTTATAACCCCCCTTTAAATAAGGAAATAGACGCTGATAGACAATATATGTTTATAAGAGCATTTGATAAATTAGAGTGGAGAAATTCAACTTTACCTGATATTCACCATAAACTCATGGACTATTTACTATGCCGTCAACAAGTTCAAAATGCCATGCTCATTTCACAAAAGATAATGCAACTTGAAATGCGACCTGATACTTGGAAGAAGTTGCAGTTCGATTACATTTCTTTTTTTTCAACCGCCACATGGTAACGTCATCCTTTTTGTTTAATAGACTCAGTATAATTGAAACTTCTTTTTATAGTCCAACATGTGAAATATCGTTTTGTTTACAGTGCGGAGAAAACAGTCATGAAAATCAAACATGCGAGGAAAATATGAAACGTCTAATTATGCAGAGTAAACAACAAACAGACTATATTGTGAACTTGGAATGGAAAGTCCAAAACAGTCAACGATGTCCAAGTTGCTCTATCTTTATTCATCGTGATGAGGGTTGTAATAAAGTCGATTGTAGTCTGTGTGGACATACGTTTTGTTGGGAATGTACTGCGCCATGGTTTGAAGGATGTAGTTATTTTCTATGTAAAAAGAATAAGGAAGTCCGTCAAGTAATAGAAGAAATATTTACAACAGTAAGCTCCCTCGTTCTATTATACACACACATATATATACTTAAATTAATGATAGGTTGAAGCCGGTGTTCCTGATATGGAAATGATTCACTCAAGATTAAATAGTAATTCCACAGTGTCAACTACTACCAGTACAATTTAATGTGAATAAATAAAGGAACTAGGGACAAGGGTATTCTGTTAACATGGCTTCTTGTAATTCTTGAATCACCATTTGTAAAAGCACTCCATCCCCTTGTTGCTGAGTAAATTGAACTACGCAACTCTTCTGAGCATCAGGCATAATAATGAGATCAATTCTACATTTGACTTGACGTCCTTTCACTCCTATAATATAAGATTAACAAAATACACTATCTTATATACACAGCTCTCTTTTTTTTTTTTTTTTTTTTTTTACCTATTTCAGGCTTTGCTTTTATTTCTGCTTTATAACGTGGAACGCCTGTTATACCATCTTGCTTTTCATAGAACCGTGCCTCTGCATTCTGATTTACATCACATGGGGAGTTAGAATTGTTTTTTTTTTTTTTTTTTTTTTTACAGCGCGTGTCATTGGCATACCTTATTTAGATTTCGGTGTAACGTTCTTAAAATACCTTCTTTATGAGTGCTATAAGCCACCAATGAACAGACTTTTGGCTGCTTAAAGAAAAACAGCTGATCTAGCCAGGAGGTCTTATACTGAGTGGTAGTAGGAGTTGTAGGAGAAGGAGGGAGTGTACTGCTGGTAGCAGATAAGAGACTAGGTGTGGCTGTACGTCGACTGGTACTACTGAAACTGGATCTACGAGGGTGGTGATCCATAGATTGAAACGTGACTTGGCTAGATCTTGCTGCTGCATCAGAAGATGGCTGCTGAAACAAAGTAGCCAGATCCAATGGCTGTTGCTTTGATGGTTGCTTTTTTGCGCCCAATGTAAAACCAAATTTCTTGCTGTTAATGGTATTCAGTGCATTAGGAATACGCAGTGAGAGTCCCTTATTGGCTTTTACAGTAAATGAAGGTAACTGTTGTTTGTGAGGAAGAAGTATGTCGTTATCATCTACTGCTGTTTTTCCTTCCGTTGACCCAAAGTTATCTTTAATGGCTGCACGTTGAAATGGATTCTTTCTTCTCAATGTGCCAACAATGGCTGCTCTAATGGTGCCACTAGTAGATGGTGCTGCTGTTGTTGCACTTGATGCAGCGTCAGCAGCTACATTAGATTCTGAATGCTCTTCGTCCACAGCATTCCTATATATTTCTACAGTTAAAGGTATTGAATCTTCTTCTGTTTATATTGTGGTTACCTCATTTGCTTTTTAGGGAGGACTCTCTTTACCAATTTTGCATAAAAATGCTCGTTCTTTTTCATAATGGAGGGACTCTTTTCACTGTCAACGGAATTTAATGTGATTCCAGAATAGCGAAGATGTAGGTTTTCACTTTGGTCTGTTGTAGGAGACCATGGCGATGTAAGACGATCTGATTTCCTTGATCGTACTGTTCTATACCGTTGACAGTCTATGTACACATATAAGCAACAAAAAAAAAAAAAAAAAACGTACCCCTGAATCTTATATATATACCTATTATCTCTTCTTCATCACTTTCTCCGCCATGGTTTGTTTGCCAATATCTTTCTGCATGCTGCTGCAATAAAATGTAAACTACTTTCTGCATGTTATGTCTGCATAGTGTATATTATAATATGTGAGTCAAAGCGTGCAGCAATAGACTATGTGACTTACTCTTTTTGGATTAATGCTTCAATAACCGTTTCATTTTCTGATTCACCCCATAAAAATTTGATAGTTTCAAGAATACGATCATCAATTTCTGAGGCATCTGCGACAGGTTGACCAATCTCTTTAGCTGTTGGAGGCACAGGTAAGATAGAGAGATTCATGGGTTCTGACTCTCTAAACCAAGGATGTTGCATAATTTGTCTCATCTATTATATATATATAAAAAAAACAAAATGTCAATGAACTTTTTTTATATGATAATAATTGAAGCTAAATCATTTTACAGTAAACCTTTTGGTCGGATCCACCACCAAAATACGACGTATCAAATCTTGTGCAGAAGCAGATATGTTGTCGGGCATAGCGTATTTACCAATTTTTACTTTCTTTAAAAGGAGACGGATGTTTTCATCGTCGAATGGGAGGTGCCCCGTCAATAGTGCATAGAGGATTACACCACAAGACCATATGTCACATGAAGAGCCGTGATATGGAATACCCTTTTTTTTTTTTTAGCAGTACATATCCTCCCAACGTTAGTTTTTTTTTTTTTTTTTTTTTTTTCATTTCCCTGTCAAAAAGAAACTTACTGTCACGATTTCAGGACTAGCATAATGAGGAGAACTAAACCCCAAGAAAAAAAGGAGGGAGAAAGTCAATATGCTTATTATTTGTTTAGACATATTATTTAACTACCCGCAACTTGTTTCCAACATGGACCCAAGTGGTTGAAGTGATGCCATACCAAAATCTGCTATTTTAATATTATTTCGACTATCCAATAACAAGTTTTCAGGCTTCAAGTCGCGGTGACTATATATATATATAACAATGAGCACCATTATTCTTTTGGCAGCTTTTCTTTTACCAAATTAAATAGTGGTGACAGTAGTCTAAGCCCAGTATAATTTGCTGGAAATGATGTCTTGCTTCGGCTTCATTCAGGCGTCCTTTTCCTACAAGGTATTCAAATAATTCTCCTCCCTCTACATATTCTAAAACAAGATACCTATATAACCAGTTTAGAAAAGGGGCAATAAATAGAGGAAACGTGTATGTTTACAAATCAGAAGAAGCGGGATCATCTATGACATCTATGAGTGACATCACGTTGGGGTGATGAATCAGTTTCATGATAGCAATCTCTCGACGTACGGCCTTTTCAATAGCTGGGTTGGCGGCTAAATGAGTTTTACTAATGATTTTGATAGCCACTTGCTCCCCTGTATATCGATGTACACCTAGCTTTACTCGACCTTTCATAGCATTGAGTTTTTGTAGTTGATATACATTCTATCTTACCTGAGGCGCCTTTCCCAAGTGTTTTCCCTAGAATATAATCACCAATGCATTTTCTGGATTTCTGAGAATGAGTAGAGATAGCTCCGGAGCTACGTCTTCTACTAGATCTACCCAATGTAGCTGCTGACCCTCTTCTAGAAGATGGTACATTCGGCGGGACAAAAAAGGGTTCGGGCGACATACTATGACAAAAAAAGAAAAAGAAACGAATATATATATATATATATATATATAAAACAAATAAAAAAAAATGTTTTTTTTTTTTTTTTTCGTGTCAAAATACTGCAAAAGGGAGGTTCTTTTCTTTATTGTATGAAAGAGGGGCGGAAGAAATAAGAAATATGAGGTTGACAGCATGGCAATTTGAATTTTGACGGCTGCCTTGAAATGAAAATATAAGTTTTCTCTCTGTCTCCCAGGCAAGGGCTCTTCTCCTCTTAATACAAAGAAAAGAAATCCTATCCTCCCTTTCTAATTTTAGGAAACATTCTGCAGGTTGCGTCTTTTTTAGCAATAATTAGTTTACATATTGTCTCTCCTCTTCTTCATGCTGTTGCAAGGAAAAAAAAAAAAAAAAATAATAATAATTTTTTTCTAAATTCTGTCTTGCGGTTAGTCATCATGTTAGCTGCTGTACAACAACAATCAATATAAGCTTCTCTAGTTGTTATACCAGATTGAAATCGTGCATGTTTATTTACATCGTACGATTTTAGATCAATATAACAGTAGTTTTTTTTTTTTAGTAAAGTAAGGAGCAGAATTCATCTACTTTATCTTCTAACCATTCCCAGCGCTTGAGGCCGACAACCCATTCTGTGGGCAGCTGACTGTATCCAAAGCGAGCTCCTAGCATAGCACCAACAAGAGCACCATTTGTATCAGCATCTCCGCCTTCCAAGATGACATCAAAAAGGATTCTTTTAAAGTAATCAGTTTCTGATTGAGGAGGTACATAGCGAGTGAAGCAATAGAGCGCTTTACAAAGGCTCGAGTAAGAAGAAGAAGAAGAAAACGTTGTGGGTAAACAAGAGTTGACTAAATCTTTGTAGTAAGAGTGCAATTGCTCTTTAGTTATTGTATCTGGCATCAAAAAGAGGGAATCAGATTGAGGAGCAATGAGTATCGATTTGTTTGTTTCTATTACGTTGCGTACAAGTGCTTCTAGTTGGTCATGAGTAGAAAGCGAGCTAAGAAATGAAGTGTCGTTATTATTATTGGAAGGTGTAGGTGAATGATTGACTTGAATTTCCAAATCTTGTCCTCTTAATAGCCTATAAATGATAGATTAGATACTTTTATTTCAATTGAATGATTTATTATACCTTGCCACTAAAGAAGAGATTATCACACATGATATCATACAACGTGGGTCAGGGTGAGTAACACGACAGCAAGCTGTTGTGTTTTCAATTACAGTTGTACCATCCCAAAATTTTAGAGCGCCTAATAAAGGGGCTCTTGCTAATGCACCATTAGCACCTTTTGTTGTTGTTTTATGTTGATTTTCTTTCCAAACATGAATTGCGGCTTCTTGCTATTCAAAAATTGAAGTTAAATAAGAGTAAACAAAAGCCAAGATCACATACACATATATATAATAATTACAGGGCTCTTTTTATACAATGGATTCGATAATACAACATCACTGATTTCATTGATATTGACAGGCAATTTATTTAGTTTTTTGATACCGTTTTGATGATAGTCCAGGAAAATAGAAGCGAACGTCTTTGGCGAAAAATAGCCATTTGTTTCTATTAAGGATTCCATGAGAACTAAAACTTGCTCAGTGTTATAACCAAAATCACTATAAATTCACAAAAATTAATTTAAGAAAGACAAGTTATTATTGCTATTACTTTTCTTCAAATTTCGATCTAAACTCATCACGATAAAATGGGGTACCATCTTCGTCCATACCAAATCGAACAGAACCTTTATTGTAAATGGATTGTATTTCTTCTATGGATAAGCCGGAGGTAGCTAAACCGAGACTGTCTCCCAAAATTGAGCCTGTTTTCGTATAAGCGATAAGAGTTTCTACTTTATTTTTTTTTTTGGGAATTCTACTAACCAAAGATCAACCCTTTCACTTTATCAATAATCGTTGTTGTTTCTAATTTTGAACATCCTGAAGGTACCCTCATATATAAAATATAAACAATTTCTGCCTTATTTTTTTTTTTTTTTTGCAGAAATTTATAAAAGAAAAAAGAAAAAAGAAGTCAACTTTAAAATTCAGTTTTCTATGAAGCTCTTCTCTTTTTTCAATAGCGATAACATTGAAGTTCAGAAGTCTATATTCGTGTAACCTTTATCCTAAAAATCAGACGGCCACAGAAAAAAATGCAGGCAAAAGAGACTATTTCCATATTAGACATTATTCCAGCAGTTCCCAATTTTCGTAAAACCTAAAAGCGAGTTTACTTGACTCAATCTTTGAGTCTCAACTATACCAAGATACTCGTTTTTATCAGACTATTGGGTTAAGTTTGAATGTTGTTGTCAAAAAAAAATTTATAAATAAACCCACGTTCTCAGACATTGATAAATGATGTAGCATTAAATTGAAAAGACGCTATTTCTTGTATATACAGAACCAACATGCTAAATTGAAACTAGCGATAAAATAGAACAAGGCCTTGTCTCTGTTTGTGAAATTTACGTATATGAAAGGGAATCACGGATATACATTTATGATTTCATTGTTTCACAAAACATTTTGTGTACCTTTTTTTTTCTGTAACCATAGAAACTGGGTGAATGAAGGTTGTTTAAATTTCGATTACACAATTCACATCATTATGAAGATGCATATACTCAATTAGTAGATGGATTTTCTGTTGAATTCCCATAACAATAAACAAACATAAGATTCAATAGCATCACATGATTTCTTGAAAAAAAAAAAATAGTGCATTTTATGAATCGGGAAGCAAGGGGAAAAAGATGCCCTTCTCTCGAGTTGGATGCACATGAGACGTCATTTTACATTCAACCCCCTTTTTTTGCATAAGATATTTCCTATAACTTCAGTAAGAGGTACGGCGTGGTGGGGGCACAAAACTGACAAAAAATGCTCCTGCTTAAACCAGACACAGCAACTTCACCAAGCTAGATAATTTCGACACTTCTTTAGAGTATCATCTTCTACACGGAATTGAAAGCGGGATTGAAACTAGCCAGAGTAACATCTTATACAAATCCTTCAAAAAATTTTGTATAAATCATCAGTAACCTAGAAATAACCGTTTCTTTTCTTTTTCATCTCTTCTTTAGATATTTAAGGTCAATAGATAAGTGGAAGAAAGCCAAAAGGACAACGGGTTATTAATATACCAGCTGAAAATTGATGTAACGTTTACTCAATACATTCTCATAGGGTTTCGATAATAAAATAAGTGACGGTATACACGTCAGTTTATAATCAACCTATAATACTGTATTGTATTTGATAATAACTACTGTGTATATATGTTCGCATCAAAAGAATCCGCTGAAACAAGAATATCTTTTATTACGTCAAACAAATACATGCTGGCTCCCAGTTTTTCGCTAGTGACTATTTTATGTACGCCTTCCCGTTTCAAGCGATATGGGGAAGCATTCTTGTTGATACACTAGAAGCAAATTTCATTTTTAATTAATCGAGTACTCCCAAATGGGGATAAGCTTATTGAAATGAATATAGTTGATAAAAGTTTCAAGTATGAATAGTGTATGTTTCAACGGCTAAACAGTTGCTTATAGCCCCATCAATGACTGGGCATCCTAATGTCTAGCAAGAATTTTCAAGCAGCTGTCATTATTATAAACAATGCTATAAATATTGAACCACAATACTTTTTCCTGTAGGATGTAATTCATTTAATACTACTAATAAAGCAATTGAGTTATGAAACTCTCGATCCAACCAATTGGTTATTTAAAGCCATTGATGCCGTTTATGGGGCTGTGTTGTTATGGAAACAGGGCATTTTATAATATATACACTAGTATGGGTCATCATCAGTTTATCAATAAAGCTTTAATGTCGTTTAAACGATATTGCAGAAGAGAAAATTAAGATACACAAAAATGTTATTTCTGTGAAACAATAGAACATATTTCCGTTCTTCCCCTCAAAAAATAAAGTCGCTGTTTTTTGATGTTGCGCAGAAAAAAAATTAGCTTAACCTTGCTCTTGATAACAGATGAGAACTGTTCAATTGGATTTATTTCAAGAGAATATGGAGGAAAATAAACATACCAGTGTCCACAAGAATGGATGTAATTTCCAACATTAGTTGAGTTATAGGTAAGAGCATTATCCATGAGTAGTAGATGCTGGGTTTGATTTAGTTGTAAAAAACTGTAACTACTGCAGAAGTTACTTTCTTTGAGCAAGCTATATTCAGATTTCATGAAATTAATATAAACAGTGGTACGAAAAACATTAAAGCCTGCAAAATTTTGTCAGGGTCTTGGTGGCACTGTTTAACCCACGTTTGAGACGCACCCATTTGTCTAGCAACCAAGCATTTTGCTGAAAAATTTGCTTATCTTCTAAAATAGTAGCGTCGCTTAACTCCATACATCAGTATCTTCGCAATTCTTTTTATCTATGGCTGCTTACATTACGAGATTAGAAGTTTATCTTGAGGTTTATTCATTAGCAGCTGAGTACAAGGGCTTATTGTTTTAATAGCAAGCAACTCCTCGTCAACAAAAAAGTTCGATTGACACGTTAATAACGTGCCACTGATTATGTTTGTGAAGAAATCGTACACTGATTTTGAACTTTGTAAAATTTACAGATGAGGAAAAAGAACAAAGAGCAGAGAAAACGAAATGCTATTGGATAATTATACTAAACAACAGGCAAAAATAGTAACAACCTTCTTGCAGCACATGAGTTTTTTCTGCACGACACCAAACTCAAAAGCAGCGACTTTATTCTTTGAAATCACTGTAGTTATAGAGCTTTTTATTAGGGTCACATGACCTAAATACACTAATATCAAAAAGAAGGAGAGAAAATATCTATTTTACAAAGAACGTCATTTTACATTTTGCCCCTTTTTGTTTTGTTATTTGTTGTTTGAGAAATATAAAAAAAAAAAAAAATTTAAAATTTAAAATTTCACACACAGACCAAAGAAGAAAATTATCTTTTTTAGTTTCGTTTCTTTTTTCCTTTTTTTCTTTACAAAAGAAGCACTTGTAAAGAAACAAAAGAAAAAAAAAACAGTAAGGGACGACGCTTATGAAACGTTCTTGTAAAGAAGACAATTCACCAATAATAAAAAAGAAAATTCGTGACAAAGAAGAAATGATACCAGCCAAAAATACTAAAGATTCCAAAAAGACATCAGAGAAAGAAATGTTGTCAGATTCAACTGTACATTCCAATAACAACTCAAATTCAAGCTCAAATTCAGAATTAAGTGTACTTTCATATATCCATGAACTTGTATATAATTTAGAACAAGGAAATATCGACCACTGTTTATCGAATTCAATAGATTTGACACCAATTACCAATACACTCGATAAAAAAGAGATAGATTTATTTAATGCACTTGAATCAAATCTAAAAAAAATAGCTCAACGTCAGCTGCAGTTAGAAACAGAAAATTTAAGAAGCCGAATCATGATACAGCAACAGCATCAATTATTAACAACACAAGGTCACGAGGAAAAAGTCACCCCTAGCAACCATCACCAGGCAACAACAACAAACCAAGATACCACTCCAGAGGATACCTTGTCTTCTATACATGATTCTTCTTTACTTGAAAAACTAGAAAACAATAATAATAACAATAATAATAATAATGCTGGTTTAGTGACTACTAATAGTAATGATACATTTGATATCTCTTCAACTGCAAATGCATACCCTGTTTATTTTGGTACTACCACTATGTCTTCTTCTATTTTGTCTTTCCCTACTGCTACTGTTCAAACTTCTTCCGATAATATCGTCTGCCCTGATTGTGTCATTCAAGCTGTTAGTGTCGCTTCTTCTGTCTTTAATGGTGATCTCAATCGTCGTATTACTTGTCAACATGAACGCTGTCCTTCTCCAATTCATCCAAACTCCCCTATTAACACTTTGAAAAACGCTGTCAATGCAATGGCTGACCGTCTTCAACTTGTCACAGATGAAGTGACTTTTGTAACTCATGAAACTGCTATCAATGGTAAATTGGGCGTTCAAGCTCGTTGTGGTAAAGAAATGAAAGGTTTATGGCGTGACTTCGTTGTCAACTTGAATAGTATGACTCAAAATCATTTGGAACAAGTAAGAGATATTGCTGATGTGTCTACTGCAATTGCTCGTGGTGACCTTAGTAAAGCAATGACTGTGCCTGTAAGAGGTGAAACACTCTTATTAAAAAATACTTTTAATACAATGGGTAACTTTAAATTTTCTTTTTAGTCTTGATCTGAGTTTATTTAATTTTGTTATAAAAATAGTGAATCAATTAAACTTGTTTGCATCTGAAGTATCAAGAGTGGCTCATGAAGTAGGAACAGAAGGTAAATTGGGTGCTCAAGCTAAAGTACAAGGCGCAGATGGTATTTGGAAAGAATTGACTGACAATGTCAATACAATGGCCGCTAACCTCACTAATCAAGTGAGAGATATTGCTCAAGTTTCGAAATCTGTTGCTCGTGGTGATCTAACTAAAAAGGTCACCGTTGAAGTGAAGGGCGAAATGTTGGATTTGAAAAATACTATCAATACTATGGTGGATCAAGTAAAAAAAACTAACTATGCATCCTATGTGCCACATACTAAAATAGTTTAATTACATTAGTTGTCTACCTTTGCAACTGAAGTTACACGTGTCTCTCTAGAAGTAGGAACAGAAGGTATTCTAGGTGGCCAAGCCATTGTAAAGGATGTAGGCGGTACCTGGAAAGACTTGACTGATAATGTCAACATGATGGCTTCTAAAATTACAAATCAAGTCAGAGATATTGCTGTTGTGGCAAAAGCTGTGGCTCGTGGTGATCTATCTAAAAAAGTCAAAGCAAATGCTCAAGGTGAAGTCCTTGAATTAAAAAACACAATGAACAAGATGGTGAGTGATTATCTATTTATTTTAAAAACAGAGGCTGACCTTTCTTTTCCTTTTAAAAGGTGGATCAATTAAACTTGTTTTCGGCTGAAGTGAGAAGAGTATCCATGGAGGTCGGTGTTGAAGGCAAATTAGGCGGACAAGCGGTTGTAAAAGATGTAGGCGGTACCTGGAAAGACTTAACAGACAATGTCAACACTATGGCTGCTAATCTAACAACCCAAGTGAGATCAATTGCTCAAGTCACTAAAGCGGTGGCTCTTGGCGACCTTTCGAAAAAAATTGAGGTGGAATCTGGTGGTGAAATATCGGAACTCAAAGACACAGTCAATAACATGGTGGACCAACTTAGAGTGTTTGCTTCTGAAGTCACGCGTGTTGCAAGAGAAGTCGGTACAGAAGGCAAGCTAGGCGGTGAGGCAATTGTACCTAGTGTCAGTGGTACATGGAAAGACTTGACCGATAATGTCAACACAATGGCTGCTAACTTAACAACCCAAGTACGATCTATTGCCAAGGTTACCAAAGCCGTCGCTAAGGGTGATCTTTCTAAAAAGATTGATGTGGAAACTCAGGGTGAAATTCTTGAGCTTAAAAATACAGTAAATAACATGGTCGACCAACTGAACGTTTTCGCTGCAGAGGTCACACGTGTGGCAAAAGAGGTGGGAACGGACGGAAAGCTCGGAGGTCAGGCGCTTGTGCCTAATGTAGATGGTACATGGATGGACCTGACAGATAACGTAAATCATATGGCCACCAATCTTACAAATCAAGTTAGATCCATTGCTGAGGTAACGAAAGCTGTTGCTTTAGGTGATCTCTCCAAAAAGATTGAAGTTGAGTCAGGCGGTGAAATCTTAGATCTTAAAAACATTGTAAATAACATGGTAGATCAACTGCGCGTTTTCGCTTCCGAAGTAACACGTGTATCTAAAGAAGTAGGCACCGAAGGAAAGCTCGGCGGCCAAGCGAGTGTGCCCAATGTTGCTGGTACTTGGTTCGAATTAACTGATAATGTCAACATCATGGCTGCTAATCTTACGACACAAGTGAGATCTATTGCTGAAGTGACTAAAGCCGTTGCCAGTGGTGATTTGTCTAAAAAGATTGAGGTGGAGACCCGTGGTGAGATCCTCGACCTCAAAAATACAGTCAATGAGATGGTGGATCAGTTGAATGTATTCGCTTCTGAAGTATCCCGTGTTGCTCGCGAAGTAGGTACTGATGGTAAACTTGGTGGTCAAGCTAGCGTGCCCAACGTTGATGGTACTTGGAAAGATCTTACAGACAACGTCAACACCATGGCTACAAATCTTACAAACCAAGTAAGATCCATTGCAGAAGTAACCAAAGCCGTAGCTCTTGGAGATTTGTCAAAGAAGATTGAAGTAGAATCTGGTGGTGAAATTCTTGATTTGAAGAACATTGTGAACTCTATGGTAGACCAATTGCGTATCTTTGCCTCCGAAGTGACACGTGTGTCGAAAGAAGTAGGCACCGAAGGCAAACTCGGTGGCCAGGCAAAGGTTCCTAACGTTGCAGGCACATGGTTTGAGCTCACGGACCACGTGAATATTATGGCTGCCAACCTTACTAACCAGGTGCGATCCATTGCGCAAGTTACAAAGGCCGTTGCTTTGGGTGATTTATCAAAGAAAATTGAAGTTGAATCTGGTGGAGAAATTCTTGAGCTCAAGGACATTGTAAATGGCATGGTGGACCAACTGCGTATTTTTGCCTCTGAAGTGACACGTGTGTCAAAAGAAGTAGGCACAGATGGTAAACTTGGTGGTCAAGCAAGTGTACCCAACGTTGCTGGTACTTGGTTTGAACTAACCGACAATGTCAATATTATGGCTGCCAACTTGACAAGTCAAGTAAGATCCATTGCTGAAGTAACCAAAGCTGTAGCACTTGGCGACCTTTCTAAAAAGATTGAAGTGGAATCAGGTGGCGAAATTTTGGAACTTAAAGATATAGTCAATGGCATGGTGGATCAATTGCGTATCTTTGCATCCGAAGTAACCCGTGTATCCAAAGAAGTTGGTACTGAAGGAAAACTCGGTGGCCAGGCGAAAGTGCCCAATGTAGCAGGCACATGGTTTGAATTGACCGATCATGTCAATATTATGGCCGCCAATCTTACAAATCAGGTAAGATCTATTGCTGAAGTGACGAAGGCAGTGGCTCTAGGTGACTTATCAAAGAAAATTGAAGTTGAATCTGGAGGCGAAATACTTGAACTAAAGAATATTGTGAATAACATGGTGGACCAGCTCCGTGTGTTTGCTTCAGAAGTTACTCGTGTATCTAAAGAAGTCGGTACCGACGGCAAACTTGGTGGCCAAGCTAGCGTGCCCAATGTTGCTGGTACTTGGTTCGAATTAACTGATAATGTCAACATCATGGCTGCTAATCTTACGACACAAGTGAGATCTATTGCCGAAGTGACTAAAGCTGTCGCCAGTGGCGACTTGTCTAAAAAGATTGATGTGGAGACCCGTGGTGAGATCCTCGACCTCAAAAATACAGTCAATGAGATGGTGGATCAGTTGAATGTATTCGCTTCTGAAGTATCCCGTGTTGCTCGCGAAGTAGGTACTGATGGTAAACTTGGTGGTCAAGCTAGCGTGCCCAACGTTGATGGTACTTGGAAAGATCTTACAGACAACGTCAACACCATGGCTACAAATCTTACAAACCAAGTAAGATCCATTGCAGAAGTAACCAAAGCCGTAGCTCTTGGAGATTTGTCAAAGAAGATTGAAGTAGAATCTGGTGGTGAAATTCTTGATTTGAAGAACATTGTGAACTCTATGGTAGACCAATTGCGTATCTTTGCCTCCGAAGTGACGCGTGTTGCTAAAGAAGTAGGCACCAAGGGCAAATTGGGTGGTCAAGCAACCGTTGAGGGTGTGGCTGGCACATGGATGGACCTTACAGACAATGTAAACACTATGGCTGCCAATCTTACGACTCAAGTGAGATCCATTGCGCAAGTTACAAAGGCCGTCGCTAAAGGTGATTTATCTAAAAAGATTGAAGTTGAAACTCGTGGTGAAATGTTAGATCTTAAAGACACTATTAATGACATGGTGGACCAACTTCGTGTATTTGCCTCTGAGGTAACGCGTGTTTCCAAAGAAGTAGGTACAGATGGTAAACTTGGTGGTCAAGCCCTTGTCCCTAATGTCGACGGTACCTGGCACGAACTTACAAACAACGTCAATATTATGGCTGCCAACTTGACAGATCAGGTCAGATCCATTGCTGAAGTCACTAAGGCTGTTGCTCTTGGCGATTTATCTAAAAAGATTGAGGTTGAATCTGGTGGTGAAATACTTGAACTAAAGAACATTGTAAATAACATGGTGGACCAATTACGTATTTTTGCTTCAGAAGTTACTCGTGTATCTAAAGAAGTAGGTACCGACGGCAAACTTGGTGGCCAAGCTAGCGTGCCCAATGTTGCTGGTACTTGGTTTGAATTGACAGACAATGTAAACATCATGGCTGCTAATCTTACGACACAAGTGAGATCTATTGCCGAAGTGACTAAAGCTGTCGCCAGTGGCGACTTGTCTAAAAAAATCGAGGTAGAAACTCGTGGTGAAATTCTCGACTTAAAAAACACGGTGAACGAGATGGTGGACCAATTGAGAGTTTTTGCCTCCGAAGTATCGCGTGTCGCTCGTGAAGTCGGAACTGATGGTAAACTTGGTGGTCAAGCTACAGTCGATGGTGTTGCCGGTACCTGGTTTGAATTAACTGATAATGTCAATATCATGGCTGCTAATCTTACGACACAAGTGAGATCTATTGCTGAAGTGACTAAAGCCGTTGCCAGTGGTGATTTGTCTAAAAAGATTGATGTGGAGACCCGTGGTGAGATCCTCGACCTCAAAAATACAGTCAATGAGATGGTGGATCAGTTGAATGTATTCGCTTCTGAAGTATCCCGTGTTGCTCGCGAAGTAGGTACTGATGGTAAACTTGGTGGTCAAGCTAGCGTGCCCAACGTTGATGGTACTTGGAAAGATCTTACAGACAACGTCAACACCATGGCTACAAATCTTACAAACCAAGTAAGATCCATTGCAGAAGTAACCAAAGCCGTAGCTCTTGGAGATTTGTCAAAGAAGATTGAAGTAGAATCTGGTGGTGAAATTCTTGATTTGAAGAACATTGTGAACTCTATGGTAGACCAATTGCGTATCTTTGCCTCCGAAGTGACGCGTGTTGCTAAAGAAGTAGGCACTGAAGGCAAACTAGGTGGTCAAGCTGTAGTTGATGGGGTTGCTGGTACATGGATGGACCTTACAGACAATGTAAACACTATGGCTGCCAATTTAACAAGTCAAGTCAGATCCATTGCGCAAGTTACAAAGGCCGTTGCTTTGGGTGATTTATCAAAGAAAATTGAAGTTGAATCTGGTGGAGAAATTCTCGAACTTAAAGATATTGTCAACGGTATGGTGGACCAATTGCGTATTTTTGCCTCCGAAGTAACTCGTGTATCCAAAGAAGTAGGCACGGAAGGTAAGCTCGGTGGTCAAGCTTATGTCCAAGGCGTAGCTGGTACTTGGTACGAACTCACGGCAAATGTCAATATCATGGCCGCCAACCTTACTAACCAAGTTAGATCCATTGCTGAAGTCACTAAGGCTGTTGCTCTTGGTGACCTTTCGAAGAAAATTGAAGTTGAATCTGGTGGTGAGATTTTAGACCTCAAAAATATTGTAAATAACATGGTAGATCAATTACGTGTATTTGCTTCAGAAGTTACCCGTGTGTCGAAAGAAGTAGGCACCGAAGGAAAACTTGGCGGCCAAGCTAGCGTGCCCAATGTTGCTGGTACTTGGTTCGAATTAACTGATAATGTCAACATCATGGCTGCTAATCTTACGACACAAGTGAGATCTATTGCCGAAGTGACTAAAGCTGTTGCCAGTGGTGACTTGTCTAAGAAAATTCTGGTAGAAACCCGTGGTGAGATCCTCGACCTCAAAAATACAGTCAATGAGATGGTGGATCAGTTGAATGTATTCGCTTCTGAAGTATCCCGTGTCGCTCGCGAAGTAGGTACTGATGGTAAACTTGGTGGTCAAGCTAGTGTGCCCAACGTTGATGGTACCTGGAAAGATCTTACAGACAACGTCAACACCATGGCTTCTAATCTTACAACTCAGGTCAGATCCATTGCTGTTGTTACCAAGGCTGTTGCAAAGGGTGATTTATCTAAGAAGATTGAAGTTAAAACTCGTGGCGAAATTCGAGAACTGAAGTAAGGTTAATAATATGTACACTAGGCAGTTATTAATCATTTTATTGTTTTAGGGAAACTGTGAATGACATGGTTGATCAACTTCGAGTGTTTGCTGCTGAAGTTACTAGAGTTGCCCGAGAAGTCGGTACAGAGGGTATGTTAGGTGGCCAAGCTACTATTATTGGAGTTGATGGTACCTGGAAGCACTTGACAGATAATGTAAATCTTATGGCTAGTAATTTGACTGATCAGCTTCGTGCTATTGCTGCTGTTTGTAAAGCTGTTGCTCAAGGTGATTTAAGTAAGAAGATTGAAGTTGAAGTACACGGTGAAATTGCTGAATTAAAGAATACAATCAATACCATGGTTGATCAATTAAGTTCTTTTGCTTCTGAAGTAACACGTGTCGCTAAAGAAGTGGGTACAGAAGGTAAACTTGGTGTTCAGGCTCAGGTTGAAGACATTGAAGGGTTATGGCGTGATATCACTAGCAATGTCAATACTATGGCTTCTAATTTGACCACGCAAGTGCGTGCTTTCGCTCAAATTTCTGCCGCCGCCACTGAAAACGATTTCTCTCGTCTTATTACGGTTGAAGCTTCTGGTGAAATGGATTCTTTGAAGACAAAGATCAATCAAATGGTCGGATCCCTTCGAGACGCTATTCAGAAAAACAGACTAGCAAGAGAAGCCGCCGAACTTGCAAACAGATCAAAGAGTGAATTTTTGGCGAATATGAGTCACGAAATTAGAACTCCCATGAACGGTATTATTGGTATGACTTCTTTGACGCTTGAAACAGAGTTAAACAGACAACAAAGAGAGAATTTGATGATTGTATCCAGTCTTGCAAACAGCCTATTAACAATTATTGATGACATCTTGGATATTTCAAAGATTGAAGCTGGTCGAATGACAATTGAATCCATTCCCTTCTCTCTTCGATCTGCAGTCTTTAGCGTCCTTAAGACTCTTGCTGTCAAAGCTAATCAAAAGAAACTCGATCTCATATATCATGTTGATCAATCTATTCCCGACCAATTGATTGGTGATCCTCTCAGGCTACGCCAAGTAATAACTAATTTGATCGGTAATGCTGTTAAGTTTACTACACAAGGTGAAGTTGTTCTTCGTACAAGAATAGTTCGTATGATGGATAATACTGTACGATTGGAATTCTGTGTTAGTGATACTGGTATTGGTATTCAAGAAGACAAGCTTAATGTCATTTTTGACACTTTCTGCCAAGCGGATGGAAGTACCACGTAAGCCAAGTAGATGACTTTCAATGATTTTCATTCTAACGCCTTATAATCTAGTCGAGAGTATGGAGGAACTGGTTTAGGTTTATCAATTTCTAGACATCTTGTGCAATTGATGGGTGGTGACTTATGGGTCGAATCCAAATATGGCAGAGGCTCTGAATTCTACTTTACTGTCAACCTCTTTAGATATAGCCTTGGCGAAAAAGAGATTGTAGACAAGATTAGACGATTCCGCAATAGAAGAATTTTATTTGTTGACACGATGAATGATCAAACTGGTGTAGTAGACAAAGTCACTACGTTAGGGCTGAAGCCTTACCGTGTTACTAGTATAGAAGAAGCTGCCGAAATTTCAAATGCTAATTCAAATAGAGGCAAGCATACTCCTTTCTTTGATACAGTCATCATAGATAAAATGGCATTAGCCGAGAAAATCAGAGAAATTGTTCCATTCCGTTATACCCCTATTGTGCTTGTTGCCCCCGAAGTTCATTTGCTCAATATGAAACTCTGTATTGATTTGGGTATTACAGGATACATCAATTCTCCCTCTAACCTTGCTGATATGTCAAACGTTCTTCTGCCTGCTCTTGAGAGCCACGCGGCCCTTCCTAGCGACGCATCCAAGACTGCTCCTTTAGAAGTTTTACTCGCTGAAGATAACGATGTTAATCAGAAACTGGCTGTACGTATCCTGGAGAAGTTTGGTCATCATGTCAAGGTAGTAGCCAATGGTAAATTAGCCGTAGAAGCTTACGAATCTCAAAACTTTGACCTTATTCTTATGGATGTACAAATGCCTGTGATGGGCGGCTTTGAAGCTACACAAAAGATTCGTGAAATCGAAAGAAGTCAAAACAATAATACTCATATACCTATTATTGCTCTTACTGCTCATGCAATGATTGGTGATAGAGAGAAATGTTTGCAAGCAGGCATGGATGAATATGTTACTAAGCCTTTACGATTCCCTGAGTTAATAGCTGCAATTAAGAAATTTTCTCCCCATTCAGCCCATTCAATGTTGAAAGGAAAGTCAAAGTCTCCTCCTTCATCAAAGTAAATGGCCGCAAAGATAATTAATACCCTTTATAGAAAACCATAATACTATACATACATGATAAAGTTTACTAGTCTTAGGACTCTTTCAAGCTGACGCAGGAGAAATTGTTAGTTTTTTTTTTTCTTACCTCTTTCGAAGAGAAGAAAAGACTTTGTTATATTAAAAGAATGCGAGTTGTACAAAATAAAGTTTAAACTTACCCGTAAGTACATTAAAGACATACATCTTTAATACATTTTGTGTATACAGGAGTTATATCAATCACATTCACACTGTATCAATGTTCACCGTTATTCTTGATACTAGAATTGCGGCATACGAGCGTTAGTGTTCTTGGCGGCAAACATAAAGACATCGTGAATGTTCTTTGCAGCGTTTATGTCTTGATTCCAAACTATATTACTAGTGTTTTCGTTACACTTTAAAACAGAATGTACTCTTCGTTTTGACTTTGCCGTAACAACATTCTTGAGATTTCTAGCTTTACATGAGTTACATATTTGGCTTGTAAGATATTCGTCCACAAGACACATATGAAAGTCGTTGTTTTGCATTTGTTAAAGTTTCCCCACTGTGGAGCTAAAATTTGCAGCGCCAAATGCAATGGTGATTTTTTTTTGAGGGATTAGCTTTATCTTGAGGAGGACTAGGGTAATGTCTAAATGACCTCATAGTCTCCGTTTTGACTCCCTGTTATACTTCCTTGTTTGTACTTGCTGCTTCTTCCAGTAAAAAGTTTGCTTATCTCGTTCACCGCCTACTGCTTTCTTCGGTATATTCGAAACTTCAACTTTGAGCTCCTGTTTAACGTGAGGGTTGATATTTTTTTTTTTTGGGTTACCACTGGTTGGCTGCATAATAGTTATAAACAACATCAAAGTCTCCTATTCTTTTTTTTGGACGCACGAACAAAGGTATCGATGTTGGCAGTTTTCAAAGAAGGTTGATTATTGATCAACTCTAACACATCTTGATTTTTTTGCTGATTCTGTTTTCTAACGTATCCTGTATCATTGAAGCCACAAAGATGGTAGTATTCATTAATTGAAAGTGTCCTTTTCCTCTCGTTGGCTTCAGAAATGTCCAAAGCTGTTACAAGGCTTATTACACCTGGATCGACTGCCCAAACAGTACACCCATTTTCAATGTCTGTTAAAAAATCTGCAGAACTTGAAGGAGTGGCGGCTTGTTTCTTCACTGTTCGAGAAAACACCGCATAACCATCAGCTGTAATCACATTTCTAATTATGAAAAGCCGCAAGCAATGTGTGTAGCAATAGTTTTACTAGCTAACATAAAACTTACCTAAAAGTTTTCCTTCTATTGTAAAGCTTATATTTAGTTTTGAATCCAATTTTAGAGACATCAAAAAGTTTATAATAAAACGCAGACAGATGTTCCTCGTTTTTAGACCCTAGGTATAACCTTCAATATTAGACTCTTTGATCAGTCTCCAGAAAGCTTGTGCATCAATCAGGATTGACTTTTTTTGTGCTGTCCTTGATTTCACAGTGCTTACGAAGTTCGATACTACTGGCCAATGTTCTTGGATAGTTTAAAGCTTCTTTCCAAAAATAAGTGGTTGATTATCGTTAATTGAGTCTAAAACTGCCTCTTTTAAAGAGTCAAGCTTTCGTCTACTCAATGACGCAGCAAATGATAGTTCTTTCAGTTGTCGATGAACATAAGCTTTGGAAGCAACAGTTTGTGGGATTTCTTCAGTGATTTGCACTTTTTTTGTCTATTTTCTTTTGAATCTTCTTGGATGTGGCAGAAGGTGCACTTGAAGAGGAACCAATATCACTGGATGAACTTGGATTATTGCTTATCGAACTTAAAATGTTGCCCATAGAACTTGAGACCCTGACTGTGGAGCTTGAAGCACCCATGATAGCGGAAGAGCTTGATGTTGTCAAACTACCCTCCTCTTCTTGGTAATTCAAACCTGTGTCTAGTTAAAACATGGTGAAGCACATATTCTTTTCGCAATATATACAATTGATATTTACCTCTGATAACTCTCTTTCCTTTTCTGTCTGGTGGATCATCTTTATGTTTACGCTTCATATGTCTGTATTAAGTTTAGGAAAGAAAAAGAATAGATGGAATTAAACATTCAGCGATATATTGCGCTGAATTTAAAAAAATTAGGCTGCTGCTAAATGCAAGATCTCAAAGTGCGTATTAGGGAGCCTTTCGTGAAACGCTGCAATAGGTGGTGAGTAGCTGCTAAATAAAATAAGAATTACTATGTATCAACACAGTGAATACTGGCGCAAAGAACAAGATTGCTGGAAATTCAGCTTGAAAGCGATTACAGTATATAAAAAGGCTTTTCCAAATGAAAGGTAGAATGAAACAGGACTCCAGAAGATATTTTCAATAAGATATACAAGTTATACTGAGAACCTGGCCATTCAAAAAACATATCTTAGGAGTACCTGTTTGAGGGCCTTTATCAATAGAGGTTATGTAAAGAGGAAGGAATAACGTGTAACCCTTTTGTAATTTATTTAATCTAAAAGACTTTTACATTTGGAAGGACAAGTATACGTCTTTTTTAATTGTGGGTAAATTGTCTGTTATTAGAGAAGTCATGACGAATATCTTGTGGATACAGGAGCTTTTTATCTGGCAGGCATCACTGTCTCAATGCAAATAAGCGTAATGGAGGTTTGCGTGAGCGCTACTCGTTTATCCATAGATAAAAATATAGTAAGACTAAACTGCGTTAATCCTTATATCTTGCAAATAGCTATATTTACATAACATAATTCTTGCTGGTATTCGATTTTATTTATTAAACGTGTGATAAAACGTTCTACTCGAGTTTTATTAATTTCGCCTGATATTTTTTGTTTATTATGTGTGTTCCATTATCATGTAATACGTAGCCAGTTTAAAAAATTTTTGTTTTTTATGAAATAAAAATTTCAAGCTTGAAAGGGGTCTTAATTTGTTAAGCTGCGTACTATCTATAATCGTTTTACCACTATTATATCTGGGATGTCACATGTTATTTGGTTACATGCCTTTCAATCCAGGCATTGTTTTGTACTGATGTTTTCGCGTCAATTCTTTTTAAAATCAAGTATAATTGTTCGGAAAGAATAAGGTTCGGATCGAACCGATTTGCAGTAAGAGATCAATTTCTCGAACAATGTTACTGTTGAAGTGTCATTATATATGATGGATAATCTCTTTGTTGAAGCTGATAAACGTGTCAAACAGCTTTTAAAAGCTAACTGTGCGGATATGAGACTTTGCTTTGGATTGTTGATCTTACCGATTATAATATGTATATTTAAGCTAGCAAATTCAATACACCACGGATTTGTCTTTGTTGTTTCCAAAAGCTTCCACATCCTTTCAAAACAATGCACAAAACGCGACGCATCTTGGGCACTCCTAGCAGTGAGTGGTTTTAATTAAATGCTTCCGATAAGCCAAAAAGTAGTTACTTGACCTTTAAAGTTGTCTCCTAACTACCCAATCTTTACATGTAGTTGCGAAGATAGTAACTTTTCTCTTTTAAACATCTTTAAAGCTGGTATGATGAGAAATTATATACACTTACGAGAGTGTTCATGGAAGTTATCTATCAGACCATAGTTCCTAATATGTACAAATTGAGTAAAATTACAAACATGCCTAAATAATATAAGAGTTTTGTACGCTGAAAGATGATTTGACGTTACTTAATTTTTTGATATGACTTTCAAGGGATTTATTAATTACATACAAGAAGTGTTAACCTATTTCTGTAAGAGTTGTATTCTTTTCCTTGGCTGAATATGTAAATATTTTACACATCAATAATTATGGTAAAACTGGTTTGGTTATGCCTTTGTTGCCGATCAAGGAATTAATATCATTTAGGGAGGAATATATGGTCGCTTTAACTAGGTCTAATCATTCACCAATGCAACAATCTCTTGAAAAATAACCGCTACTATGCATATATATATATCCACTAATAACATGATGATACGCCTATTAAAACTATGAACTGCAAAGTCAAGATGTCTATTAATAGAGTATGGATAATCTTCATAAAATAATTCGCGAAGGTATATTTGCTCACCAATATAAAAACTTGTTCTTTGCTGTACCATCCACTTACCAAGTATGATTGTTCCTTCAAATCACATGCATAAACTGTATTTTGAATCAAAGACTTCTTATTGGCAAAGATTGAACTTCCTTTCCATTTTACAAAATTGTTACTTTATATGGAATAAGTGATTTGCCCTTTCATTTTTTTTTTTTTTTTATAAGAAGTTGCCATTTCCCACAAAAGGACGTCTCCTGTGATACTTTTTCTCATGCCTTCTTTTCCCTTTTTTTTTTTTTTTCTTTTTTCTTTTTTATCTTTCTATTAAATTGAATGTCTTCTGCTAATAAACGTTTAGAAAAAATTAAGCACCATTTACAACCAAATGATAATCCTCATTTTGAAACTCGTAAGTCAAATAAGGAAAAATCAACTATAAAAATATGCTTACAAAAAAAAAAAAAAAATGTACCACAGTGAGAATACATAGAAAACCAGGTCAGGTTCCTTACATTAGTAAACTCGATCCACTCTCATTTCTCTTGAGAAGTGCCATGTTATACCCTCATAAGACTGCCATCATTCATCGCCACCGTTCATTTACATTCATGGAGCTTTGCGATCGTACCAAGGCACTTGCAAACGTGTTGCTCGAAAAATACCATGTCAAAACTGGTGACCGCGTTGCTATTCTATGTCAAAATATCAATGCCTATACTGAGGCTCAATATGCAGTCCCTGCTATTGGCGCCATCACCGTACCTATCAACACGAGACTCGCCGCCAAGGAAATCGAGTATATTCTTGAGCACTCAGGCGCCTCCATTGTAATTGTGCAACAAGAGCTGCTAGACCATTTAACAGAAAATTCCAAGTCTTCAGTTACTCTCATTGAGGTCTCTGACTCGGACGATCCACAGCTTGACCCTTACGAAACTTTATTGGCAAGTAGTAGCAATCAAGTCTCATGGAACGATATGCCTTCAGTAACCGATGAAAACGAAACTATTTCTATCAATTACACATCAGGATCTACTGGAAAACCCAAAGGTGTCATGGTTACTTATCGAGGAGCCTATATGATGGCAATGGGTATGGCAATTCATGATAAACTCTCACTTGAAACTGTCTTTTTATGGACTTTGCCCATGTTTCACTGTAACGGTATGTCTTGATTAATCATTATTCTGGGTTAGGGCTAACTAGACGTTTTAATAGGATGGGGATTTCCTTGGGCAATAGTAGCAGTAGGTGGGACCCAAGTCATGCTTAACAAGCTTGACTATACAGCCATTTGGAAATTATTAAAGGAACACGGTGTTACACATTATAATGGTGCTCCTACAGTTCAAAATGAAATATGTAATCATGAGGATGCTGTTAAGTTAAATCATCCTGTTCATGCTTACAGTGGAGGTGAGCGATATACAAACATAGAATGTTCATATATTTATATATAATATAGGTTCTCCATTATCTGCTGTATTAATAAAACGCATGAAAGAATTAAATTTGGTTCCAACTCAAGTGTATGGATTAACAGAAACTTATGGACCTGCTGTACTTACGTACGATCACTATACCTTAGCAAACTACACGGAAGAGGAACAATACAAGCTATTGGCGAGACCTGGTTTTAATATCATCACATCAGATGAAGTTCGTGTTCTAAATGCTACCACAGCTAAAGATGTAAAACCTGATGGTAAAGAAGTGGGAGAGATTTGCTTTACTGGTAACCTTGTCATGAAAGGGTATTACAATAATCCTGAAGAAACTGCAAAGGCTTTTCGACATGGTGTTTTTTGGACGGGTGACCTTGCTGTTAGACACCCTGATGGCGCTCTTGAGATTGTAGATCGTAGTAAAGATGTCATTGTCTCAGGTGGTGAGAATATTAGCTCTATTGAAGTCGAAAGCGTCATTGTTCAAATAGACGACGTATCAGAATGGTATGAATGATGTTAAAGTGCTTTATGTAAACTCACCTTTTTATTTTTAGTGCTATTGTCGCTGGACCTGACGATAAATGGGGAGAGAGACCTGTTGCATTTATTGTACTCAAGAAGAATAGAAAATTAGATGCAGAAACTGTCATTAAACATTGTAGGGACTCATTGGCAGGCTATAAGGTACGTATGTCTATCATATAATATAACGACAACATGCTAATTTCGCAACTTTCAGTGTCCTTCCAAAGTAGTTTTTACTGAATCTATCCCCAAAACAAGGTAAAGCGGTTGATTATCACATCAAAATAAACTAACTAAATTTTCCTTTTTTTTTCTGTAAACTTTTCAATTTAACTAGCACTGGTAAGAAACACTATTATAAAAGAAATAACATAAATATTAAGCTTAATTCTTATTAGGAAAAACCCAAAAGTATGTTCTTCGTGAACAATTGTGGAGAGATTATAAAAAGCGTGTTAATTAAAATAAACAATGCCGTATCATGCAAAACGCCTTCAATTATATAAGGAGGTGTTGTTCTTTTATATTATTTAATATTGACGTATTTCAGCACAGTATGCGGGCGGCTATATTTGTTTCTTCAGCATAAAGTACATACAAAGTAAACGATGTGCATTAAAGATCAATAACTAGAAGCAACAATCATCAAGATACTATGGGATATAATATATACTCATTGAGAGTATGTATTATATAATACTTTACAATCATAAAGGAGAAACACTTGATATTAAATACGTATGCCCTACTGATCAGAATAACTAATTGGGATTTCTATAACGCCTCCCTATTATTAAGTGTTAATACTAAAGAATCATGCATGCGGTATACATTAAACAAAAAGTGTTGCTTTCTATTTGTATGGCACGAGTGCATTACAGTAGCAGAAGAAGACCCTACACCTTCCAATTGAAGATAATGGATCCTTTATCCTGGTTATAGCTAGGGAAGGGAGGAGCTGTTGTGTAGGCAGTAAAGATATTGATATATAAGTAAGTGGCGTTCTATTGCTGTAAATACAAGTGCTTGTAACATAATGATGTAGTTTACTTTTACTTGAACAGTCATTATGGTTCTTTCTTTAGTATAAATCATACGAATTCATTCATATCACACTGCAATATGTCATAATGAATTCTGGATCAAACCAGTCAATGCTGTTGAATGATAACATTGATGCGGCTAGGAGATACTTCACTTGACATATGTTCAGAAACATTATATAAACGAGGTAGTTCAACTCTCTCTCTCTTTTTTTCCAATCAATATCACTATCATTGAATATGAAGCTCTCTACTACTAAATTTCTCCTCCTTGTTACTTTCATCCTTTGCTTTGTAACGCTTAAGGCTGTTGCTTGGGATGAAGATTGCGATGAAGAATGGAATGATGAAGACGACTATGATGAAGACTATGAAGAAGACTGGGATGAAGAGGAAGACTGCGATGAAAATGACTGGGATGACAATAACCACTGGGATGACAATAACCACTGGGACGATAATAACCACTGGGACGATAATAGTCACTGGAACACCCATGACGGTAATCCTGTTGAAACATGGAACCCTGTTCCTACCTACGGACAGCCCACTGGTTACTACCCCTCAGCTGGTATTCCTGCAACCTTTACTGCCACCTACACTCAAGTTTATACTGCTACTGGAGTCCCCACATTCACGGGGAGCCCCAGACCTAATGGTGCCACGAGGTAATTATAATACAACTTTGGTATGTTACGTAGAATCGCGCCTAATTCATATATATATTTATTCATAGTGTCAAAGTCGTTGGGACCTCGCTTGCTGTTGCAGCTGTTGCATTTACTATGCTTATTGTAGCTTAAAGCAAGATTACCTTAGTACCTGGATCTATCTTTCTCTCTTAACTAGTACTTAATCATCACAACAATAAAGCTAAAGGCTTAGCTCTAATATAGTCTATCATATTTCTTGTTGGAAATGTTTCGGATAAATTGAGTACATATAAACCAAGACTGAGTAAAATTCTGCGCGATTTATTATTGGCCTCTTCTTTTTTTTTTTTTTTTTTTTCTTTTTTTTTTTTTTTTTTTTTCTTCTATCTATCTATCTTTTTTTTTATGAGCTCTTCATCATCACGTCCATCGTCAAAAGAAGGTACAATCAAGTAATAATTGTGACAGAAATGAGTAGTTCACATGTTTGGATTTTAGTACCACCTTACGTGCTGGCGACTTTCGACCAAAAAAGACCCCCCGTGCCTCCACCTGTTTATCAGGAAGGCGAGATACCTATGCAAACTTTACCTGGACAAACTTATTATCAACCACCACCGCAGCCTGAATTATATTCACCACCACTTATACACGAGGAACCACCACCACAACAACAACCTATGCGCAGTAGAGTTGTTGGTTACTATTCACCACCTGATAATTATCGTTTAGGACTAAAAAGACGTGTAGCGACATTATTTTGTGGATTACTTATTCTTTCTCTTGTTATAGCGCTAATAGCAGGATTTTCAAGGCATTATACACAGAGCTCCACATACTGTGAATGGTACAAAAAAAAAAAAAAATTTTTTTTTTTTCTTTATTGAACTCCCGTTTTTCATTTTTTATAGTCGAACAGATTCTGATTGTGTTAGTTTATATGGTAATTTTATCGTAAGGGAACCATACCCTTTATAAATAACTTGTTTTATTTAGGCCCTAATGTTTATTGTTATGCCAATTGTGATTGTGGTATTGATTATTAATTCCTTCCTGCTATTATATTTATTTGTACATAATACCATACAATAAATTAAGACCCAATTTGGCTTGATTTGTGCACATAACCTGGTTTGCTGATATAATACTTGGTATTGTATTACAACTTTTTTCTCTCCAACTGATAGCATACTGTAACATGTAACCAACAAGAAAGGTGAATCGCGCTGTTATTCTATAGCAGTGGTCGTTCGTTATACAGTCTGTCAACTTCCCTCGGAAATACTATAACATAAGCTACATGTTACCTAACCGTTCCACAGATTCATGCAATTTATTCATTGGTTACACCTATATGATAAGGGACATTCCAAGGGACTTTGTTATGGTTGAGATTAGCTAAGGATACTTACACCTACTCTTGTACCTGGATACAATTCGTGGTCATACGGGTATAAGAGATATGTGCATAACACAAGGCTAGTACATAAAGAGAGTTATCGCCCTTTAGTCTATTAGGTACACTGATCGATCGGAACACAAAGGTTCATGGTGACATTCAAATTCCACGGTTTATCTAATATATAGAGAATTATTACTTCAGGGTATTAAATAAGGTGATACTACGTGAATGTGTTACGTATATCATTGAACAAATAGAAAGCACTATAGTGGTTAAGCTATTTGTCATTTACCAGAAAATAACTAAAGCGCTACATTATATTGAAAGTCTTGTTTATTTAGCAGACACAACTGTAAGCATATGTAAACTAATGCTGTTAAAGATAAGATGACCTTTTGAGTAACTTTAGGTAATACGTTCAAGTATTACACTTTATATGAGAATATAGGGAAATTCCCTTGTTTTTAATTAATAATCTCAAGGGTCTCTTGTTACCATAGACAACGGTACACACCATAATCACAACTTCCTTTTCCAAACACACGTTGTTACTATTCGTTTTCACCTGATATACGTACGTTGTATTATATAAAATATTTAAGGTAACAGTAACGAGTAAAGTGAGCCCTAAAAACCCTTTCATTTACATGTACAACACAAAATATACACACTTGACCCTGAATCAAAAGAAAAAAAAAAAAAAAAACTTTCTTATATATAAATAAATCCATTTATTATTGTTTTCTTTTTCTTTTTTTTCATCAAATACAACAAAGAAAAACTTTCCTTATGAAGTTCGCTACCATTTTGGCCACTGCTGCTGCTGCTGCCTTTTACCTTCTTGATGGAGTCTCTGCTTCTCCCATTACTCCCCTTGCTCCTCGTGCCACTTCTTCCAATAAAGTCATTGTTGGGTAAAGGAAAAAAGACTTTTAACTATACACCGCAGTTTATCTGACCACCTTTTAACATATAGTTACTTCCCCAACTGGCTCTATGGTCGTTATACTCCTGCTAATATTGACTTTTCAAAGTATACTCACATTTACTACGCGTTTGCTGTTCAAAACACAGCTACTAATCCTACCTGGGCTGACTCTGGTGTCTTTGATAGTAAGTCTTCTTTTTATCTACTGGATAATTCCTCACACGCAATATATATCTATAGCTTACGTCGCTTATGGCTTCCCCAAACTTGTCTCATTAGCTCATGCTGCTGGTACAAAAGTCACTGTCAGTGTTGGTGGTTGGTCTGGTTCTACTCAATTCTCCACCATGGCAGCTTCTGCTAGCAACCGTGCTGCATGGATTAAATGGAATGTTGACTTTATCAATACCTGGGGTACCGATGGTGTTGACATTGATTGGGAATATCCTTCTAATACAGGTGCTGGTTGTAACGTGGTCAGCAACAACGATGTGTCTAACCTCAACACACTTGTTAAGGAACTCCGTGCTGCCTTGGATAGCAACTTCCCTAACAACTACAAAGAAATCACCATGGCTGTCCACATCACGCCTTTTGGTGGTGCTACACCTGTCACTGACGTCTCTGGCTTTGTCCCTTACGTTGATCGTTTCCATGTCATGGCCTTTGATGTCAACGGTGCTTGGAACTCTACCTCTGGCCCTAATGCCCCCTTCCACAACCAACCTGGATACGGCTACCCTGTTGGCTTTGTCGAAGGCATTAACTCCTGGAAAGCAGCTGGTGTACCCTACAACAAACTTGCTGGTGGTATTGCCTTCTATGGTCGTGCTCAAACCTTGACAGTCACTTCTGACCCCACCACACAATACAATTCTGCTGTTTCTCCTAACCCTCCTCTTGGTGACTCACTTGATGGTCCATGGCAAGACGCTTACTGTTCTTCTGATACCACTGTTGCCTCAGGTGTCTGGAGATGGTCTTACATGCGTTCTCAAGGTCTCTTGACAACCCCTACAACTGCTGCCTCTCCTTGGGTCCGTCACTTTGATAATTACACACAAACACCTTGGTTATACAACCCTACTAACAAGCAATTTATTTCTTATGATGATCCTGTCTCTCTTGGTGTCAAGACCAACTATGCTATCAGTCAAGATCTTGCAGGTCTCTTTGTTTGGTCTGTCGATGAAGATAACGGCGAACTCCTCAGTGCTATTGCTCCCATGATTGCCAACAACCCTCCTAGAACAACCATCACTACTGGTACCGCTACTGCCACCACGACTACCACCAAGGCTACTACTACTACTACTACTGTTACCACCACAACCAAGTCTGGCACTGTTTCTACTACCACTTCTACAGCTACTCCTACTGGTGGTTCAACCAGTTGCAGCGCCTACCCTACTTGGACCGCTTCAGCCGCCTACACTGGAGGTTCTTATGTTGTTTACCAAGGTAACATTTACAAAGCACAATGGTGGACTCAAAATGAAACTCCTGCTCTTAATGCTCCCAGTTGGTCTACTTGGTCTTGGGTTTCTGCCTGTACTTAAAATATTTCTTTGAAAGAACCTTATTATATTATTGAATAAAAATCCTAGTAGTTAATTCAAACTACTTCTTTATTACAAGTATAGGTAGAGGGGAAAGGGAGGAGGAGGAGTTTCTTATATAAAATATATACATCTTTAATAATTTATTATTTAAACACCCAAAAGAAGTCTTCTGGGGTCTTCAACAAGTTCTTTAATTCTAACTAAGAAGGTAACGGCTTCACGACCGTCAACAAGTCTGTGATCATAAGTGAGAGCAACATACATCATAGGACGAATTTCAACCTTTCCGTTAACAGCAACAGGTCTTTCCTTAATAGAGTGCATACCCAAAATAGCAGTTTGAGGCAAATTAATAATGGGAGTGCCCATTAAAGAGCCAAAGACACCACCATTGGAGATAGTGAAGGTACCACCGGCCATATCTTCAATAGTAATCTTATTATCACGAGCCTATACAAATCAAACATTTAGCTCGTGTACATACACACACAACTTATCCCATCATCACTTTACCTTTTGACCAAGAGCAGCAATGTTCTTTTCAATATCAACAAGACCCATATCTTCAACGTTTCTCAAAACAGGAGTGACAAGACCCTTGGGTGTAGAAACAGCAACACTCATATCAACAAAGTCATGGTAAACAATTTCATTACCGTCAATAGAAGCATTGACAGCAGGAATTTCGTTCAAGGCTTCAGCAGCGGCCTTAACAAAGGCAGACATGAAACCAAACTTGACGCCGTGTTTCTTGACAACGGCATCCTTGTATTCAGCACGGAGGTTCATCAAGTTGGTCATATCAATTTCGTTAAAGGTAGTTAAAGAAGCAGCGGTATCTTGAGATTGCTTTAAACGTTCGGCAATTCTAAGACGCATACGGTTCATCTTGACACGGGTTTCATTACGGTTACCAAACACCTTTTCAGAAGTAGTGGTATTTGCAGGTGTAGGGGCAGGAGTAGGAGCAGAGGGCTTAGGAGCGGCAGGCTTCACTTCCTCCTTCTTGGGTTCCTCCTTCTTGGGTTCCTCCTTCTTGGGCTCTTCTTGTTTAGGTTCTTCTTGTTTAGGTTCTTCTTTGGGTTTAGAAGCACCTAAAAAAAAAAGAAAGTGTATTAGAATAGAATGTTTTGTGTGGGTGTCTGTTTTCCCACGAACCTTCTTTTGGTGCATCACCAAGTTCTAGTTTGAAAAAGTCAGCGCCAACAGAGACAGTATCTTCTTCTTGAGCATACACTTCAATAATGGTACCGGAAGCAGGTGCATTGACAGTTACATCAATTTTATCAGTTTCAATAGTAGCAACTTCTTCATCTTGAGCAACAAAGTCACCAACCTCTGTAACATATATAGTATAAATATACCAAATTTTCACACTTACATAATGATTAACTAACTTACGTTTAACCCATTGTTTAAGAGTACCTTCAGAGATAGACTCCGCCATCTGGGGAACCTTGACAACTTTGTCGGCTAAAGAAATAGAAATAAAGGTGAGTTTTTTTTTTTTTAAAAAAAAAAATACAGGTCCATGTTTTTAGTTTATATGTACCATATGTTCTAAATTGAGTCATTAAAGGTCCATTTCTTAAAGCACCTGATTGTCTTTATAAAAAGGTTAATTATGGGAGGTAATTGAGTTATTAGTATGAAGAGTTAGTACCTTAAACGTTCAGAACCAACGGTGTATAAAGCTGCAGGTACTTGAACATGTAAGTTTCTCACTTGAGAGACTTGACGTAAAGCCAAGTTTTTTGCAGCAGTTGTAGTAGTAGAAAGGCGAGTTAATCTAGCTGTAATGGGCGACACGCGAGAATATTGCATAATAAATAATAGGGGGGGGGGGGGGGGAAAAGTAAAAAAAAGAAATTTAGTGGGGTGGAAAAATTTTATAAACAAAAAAAAAAAAGCCCGGGTAACGGCGGAAGGAGAAAAAATTATTGTAAATTCGGGATATATGATTAGACGTAAGGTAAAAGCTTACGTTGTATGAATTCATCCGACGTTTCCCGTCTCTATTCGCTTTATAATAGAAATCACTTGACATACAGTGAATTCTCTCACTTTGCCAGTTTATAGTCATAATATAAACGCGAATATATCATTTTAGTAAAATCAAGAGTATTGTAGCAAGTCATTTCAAATAGAAAAGAATTAAAAATTCGTCGGGTGAATTCGTTTTTGTGAAAGTTTTAAAAATAAAATGCGGGGATAGAAGCAAACATTTAATTAACCACATATTGAAACAAGGGTTGATTGCTTGGCTCTTGATGAGATATATAAAAGTGCGGCATATGACAACAGACATTTTCTTAGATTACATAATGATTTCTTCAATGTTTATTAACCAAGATAAGAAGCATGCAGTTACACACTCACGTCTCTAATTCTCGATAATGAATTTCATCATCAGTGCTACTATAAGGTAAATATTAAAAAATGTGGGGTAATTTTCATAATGCAAAAAATAATCTTTGTTGTGACTTTCTCAAAATGAGTTTCCTATAATACCAAAATGAAAAGCATGAAATAATAATGCTTATTCTATTTGAAAAGCACGCCAATACTTTTTATATCTTTATAGTCATATACTGTTGTCACTTCTCTTTCAATTAGAGTTCCTTTTCTGGTAACTGTCACTTTTAGAACCAATAGCACTGCTTTGCCGATCCTTTGCATTGAAACTGCCTGTGTCTGTCTGGCCTAAAATCACTCTTTGCTCAACACAGCTATCATGTAATAATGTTTAATGAAAAAGTGTCAAGCCACAAATTAATGTTCAGAGCTTTTACTTGCCAAAGAATGGTATTCATCCCTCTCTCTCCCCAAACAATAACAAAAGAATCCCATTTCATTTTGAAATGACAAAATGAAGTTTATTTTAAAAGAAAAAAAAACAGAAGAGAAATGCTGACAAGTCATACTAGTTGTATTCTTTTCTGTATAGCCCTTTTTAAATATAATTGTCGAATTGATTTAACGGAGACGACGAGCTTCACGTTCAGATTCCAAGAGACAGAGAACATCGTTTTCACGAACGGGGCCCTTGACGTTACGGATGATGGAACGTTGAGTATCGTCCATGAATTCAACGCGGACTTGGGTGACACCACCACGAGAACCAGTACGGCCGAGAACCTTTGTAACTCTAGCGAGCTTGACGGGGGTCTTAGAAGAGTCCTATATCACCATAATTAGTTACATGGACTGACATTCATAAACAAAAGAGAGAAAGAGAAAAATAGGTGCCATCTTTCGAAATGTCAACATTCACTCTTTCGATACACTATCCATCCATGCGTTGTAATCCATCAATCATTAATCTATCACTATGCTTTCTCTTCCTCTCTTTTTCTACAAGCATAAAAAAAAAGTTCACTGCTCACCATGTCTAATATCGATAAGAAAGGAGGATTATTATGCTTGCTTACTTCTAGGTTCCTTTTGGGTAAAGTTTTTTTTTTTTTTTCCTACAAAATTGCTTGCCGGCAAATGGTAATTCTCTTTTGTGTCCGGACTGGACTCGCTCCAGTAAAAACATAACAGAAATTAATGCGAGGCACAAATGGTAAGAAGTGGCACTACTCTCATACTTTGATACCATGGTAATAAATGCTTTTCGTTAAAATGATATCGCTATTTATCTTTTTGGCATACAATATTACTATGAAAAAAGCCAGCCAACATCTTTCTTACTTGGTAGTAAAGGTGATGCCGAGAAATATTACATAATAATTGCTTGGAACCGCTATTGTTAGAGTCCGAAAAACATAGCAAAAGCACATCTTGTTCAGTAGTTGATTAGGAAATAGGATTCTATGCTCTTTAATAACATACTCGCACACCAAAAAAAAAAAGGCCATTGTTCCCTCACTCTTGAGCATTAATGCAAAAACAAACGTCTGTATTTCTGAGTTTTTATCATTATAAAATTCTTGAGTTTTCTTAAACAGAAAAACACAAGAACTTTTTTTTTTTTACCTTTTTCTTTGATAACTTGAATGACATTTGGCACAGACTTAAAAGACGACATTCCAACGATTATTGACTATATCGGAGAAGGGATACAATCGTTGAACCAGTTACGAAACTTTTTAAAAGAGAAAAGCGCTATAGAGCGAGAATACGCTCAGAAACTCGAGAACTTGACAAAAAAATATAGAAGTCAGAATAAGAAATCAACAGAAGGTCAACGCAATTCGGACGAATGGGAATGGGAAGACTCAGGAAGGTATAAATAAAGCTGAGTCCTTGTTGTGAAGAAAAAATATTAACGTAATGATAGCACTTGTGTCTCTGCTTGGTTACAATTACTTAATCAAACCTCTTTACTCGCAAAGAGTCGATTTCGTTTATCCGACGATTTGAACGGCGTGATAGTGGAAGGATTAAGAGGAATAGCAACAAGAAAAGAAGACGCCAGGAAAAAGGTAATAAAAGTGGAGCAAGGATGCAACTGTGACGTAAATACAAACGTTTTTTTTTTTTTTTTTTTTTTTATGATAGCATGCTTCATTTTTTCAAAAGATCAAGAGCGAGCGGGACAAGACTTATGCTAGCAAAGATAAAGCAAAACAACTCTATGACGAAGCTTGCTTGGAAATTGAAAGTATTAAAGCAAAGTTAAGTAAGTCTAGTGGTGATCAGGATAAAGTAAGTTGGTCTTTTCTTCATGTAAAAGGAGTTTTGAGAGGCTAAAAGAATTATAGCTCCAAAGGCATTTGGATGCAGCTGTGTTGGATTGTGACAATAAAAAGGTAAATTCAGCACTCTGATCGAAACAAAGTTGCTCATAATGGAAGTATGTAGAACATGTATTTATTATCAATTGCCGTCGCAAACGCAGAAGGATCCAAATATTTTGAAGAAGACACGCCTTCGTTAGCAGACGTAAAATAAACACTTGTTGAACTCAAACCTTTTTACTCACCTTCTTTTTATCGAATATCAGCACTTGGAAGATCTGGAATCTTCGCGTATTATTGCATTAAAGACAACATTGACAAATTATATATCACTAGAGTCAAAAGCAATAACTACCGCCCAAGAATATCACGAAGACAGCTTAAAAATAATTCAAAAAATAGACCCTACAATAGATGCTGGTGTCTTTACTCGTAAAGCTATAAGCAAATCAGTCAAGACTGAAGATTTTGTTCAGTTCAGTTTTATCCCTTGGAATGGAGGCGCTAATGCTGCTGAAACAATCATTGACAGAGTAAGGAAAAGAAAAAGAGAAAATAGCGTCAGGTTATTAACTCTTTAATAATGAAGGATGACAGTTTAGTGATTAGTGACTCTGCAGTCATTTTCTTGAATAACAAACTGGTGAAAGATAGAAAAAAGCTAGACACATTGGGTGATGAACTATCGACAAAATCAGGTCAATTGGATACTTTAAAACAAACAGTAGCAGCCATAGAAAATAAAGCTTCTTCAGACTATGACAAATCGACAGAGGTGAAGTAACACTTATTAGAAAAGGTTGAAACAAGTGTTAACCATCCCTTTGTAATTATTAGAAATTGATGAATGTATATAGAGATATTACAGTGTTATCGACTCAAAAGGTTAGAGTGAAAAGTGAAGTCGATTTAATTATTCATAGCATTGGAGGTAAACATCATATAGGTTATGTCTTTCAGTCAACTAATGCTTATTAGATGATGGATTACGGGCTCAAAGTCATGATTTCAAACCTTCCTCGTTTACCATACCTACTACTTGTGATTTATGCAGCAGTACAATTTGGGGTCTGTCAAATAAAGGTTTGACATGTAAAGGTAAGCGATATATGCATGTATGTCATCATGGTGTATTCATGCATGTATAAAGCTTGTGGATTTAACTGTCATGCAAGATGTGAAATGAAAGTGGCCCAAAATTGCAGCGGGAAGAAGGGTCAAATTAATCCTCAGCCTGCCCCTTCTACTCTACACCTATCATCTGCAAGCATGCGACGAAAGAGTAGTAGTATCAATGATTCACCAGTGACACCTACTACTATGAGCAACTATCAAGAATCACTCACACCATCAATCACACCAGAGAAAGCAGGTATGCGCTCCATATACAGTTACGATGCACAAAATGAAGACGAGTTATCAATGAATGAAGGTGATATGCTGACCATTGTTGAGCCTGATGATGGTTCAGGTTGGATTAAGGCACAGCTCGGTAACCAAATAGGTCTTGTACCAGCTAATTATATTGAATACTTGAGTGGAGAAGACGATGCGACAGAAATTGAACAAATGCCACAGCGACAAATAGTACCAGAAGTTGAAGTTGTGCATGAGATGGATATTCATTCTCCACCGTCACCTCAACATCCTGTGAGTGACAGCCTTGTGACAGAAACAGTAGTTGCTTTATATGATTTTGAGGCTGCTCATCCAGAAGAGCTTAATCTCCATGAAGGAGACGTCATTATTGTCACAAAGAAAGATGATAGCGGATGGTGGGAAGGCACATTAAATGGTCAATTTGGTATCTTTCCTTCTAATTACGTGAGCAGCAATTCTTGAAGAAAAATAAAATTTAATTGGTCGTTACAAAAATAGTAATCGTGGCTCTTGCACACAATCGACATTTCTTGCTCTCACATATTTTTTTTTTTTTTTTTTTTTAAAAAAAAACCACTTTTTCTTAAGGGAGCTTTTTCTTATTCGCTTTTTAAAAAAAACTTCTTTTATTCATAGAAGATGGCCCGTGTTCACATGTTCAAGTCGTCTGATAAACAGACAAAAGATGTTTTATCAGAAGGCAATTTACCCTCTTCCCCCGCATTACCAAATACAACGACAGAAGAAACAACTATTACAGATCGAACTAGTAACTCGCCAAAATTAAATAATTTGGAATCACAGCCCAATGACGATGAGAGGATGGCGACCTTATTACAGAAAGCATCCAATGAAATGGATGTGGTCGGAGCCGTGGCGGCTGCTTTGTCCATTAAATCAAGTAAGAAAAAAAAAAAAAAAGGAGGACGATAAAAGCAAAAGAAGCATCTCAATAATCTGTTTTCTCTCTTAGACGCATTAAACGAAGAAACACATCAGCAATTATTAACTTCATTACAACAACAGCAACAACTTAAAGGGAAAGGGAACGAATCACATGAAGAACAAATAATAACAGATCCCTCAGAACGAGTTGCAGCATTAGAAGCCCCTGACAATGATTCCAGTGGAGCATTACAGGATACTTCCGCTGAATTCATGGACCAGGCAGCAGCAGCAACGGCTTTGCAGTTACTAGGATTAGCACAACAACAGCAGCAACAAAATAAAAGTTTGGGTGAGCCAAGCAACGCGACTTCCACTACCGATGTAATAACGCAAACACAATCAGCTACTGACAAATCGCTAGAAAATGTCATGGCCATTGCAACACAATACATGAAATTGAAGTCCACAATGAATAGCGCAACATCGCCTGTTGAGACATCAGAAGAGCTTAGTCAAAAGCGAGGCGCATGGACACACGAAGAAGATGAATTACTACTCGCGGGAATAAAAAAATATGGATACGGTCGATGGAAGGAAATAGCGACAATGATCCCTGGACGAAAAGGAAAGCAGCTCAAGCAGCGATGGGATAATTCCTTAGCAGCCAAGTACGTTGACCAGGAATTGTTAGAAAGTAAAGTGAATATGGACACTGCAAGCAGTAGTAGTAAACCTATCACAAACACCAATGATACACCACAAATTGACTTGGCAGATTGGACGAAAAAATTGTGCGATAAATTGAAAGAAGGAGACCAAGCCTCGTTAGAGTCTTTACTTTCTCAAGCCTTACTGACTTCTTTACAATCAGCAGCAGCAGCAGCGGCCGCAGCATCCTCATCGGGCTCTTCTTCTGACACTAATTCAAGCACGATTCTGAATTTTTCTGACCCTTTACTATTATTTCCTCATCTTTTATTACAGCAAAAGCAGCAGCAAAAGCAGAACTCTGGAACCGACAACAATAACAGTTCATTCTTTATACCTCCTCACATGGATCAAACAACGTCCACTTCTTCTTCCACGTTTAAACAACAAGCACCCCTTACTATTAGAAAGAGAAGGAGGTCTGATCCTGCTTTGGCAAATACTCAAAGTGATGCTATTTCCATTTATGCATCCTCATCGCCTATTACTACTACGGTTGATAACCAGACACAAACGGTGTATCCTTGTTTATTCCCTAACTGCGGCAAGAAGTTTGCAAGATTATATAACTTGAAGAGTCACTCAAGAACACATACAGACGACAGACCCTTTATTTGTAGTATGTGTCATCTTGCGTTTAGTAGAAATCACGATTTAAAAAGACACAGTAAAATACATGGTGGAGATAAACCTTATCATTGTGCTGGATGCAATAAAAGTTTCTCAAGGTAAGAAAGTTTAGGTTATATAGGCCGTATTGTACTCATTTTTAAATAGATTGGATGCGCTGAAAAGACATAAAAGCAACCTAAGAAATAAGGCCACATGTGTGGATACAGCACAGCAAGATGAACAATACCAACCCATATAAATTGTACAATAATAATAAACTCTAGCTATACATAATAGCACAAAAGGCTAACATAATCTATAGTGCTTTAATTGATTTATTTTTATATTTAGTAGTAGTAGTATAGTAGTAGTAGTAGTGGTGGTAGTGGTGGTGGTGGTGGTGGTGGTGGTGGTAGTGGTGGTAGTTTTAATCAGCTAATTGAGCCTGTGCTAATCTGGCTTCCAAGTTACGTAAAGCTTCTTCTTTACTCAAGAGTTCAGCTCTCTTTTCTTGAATTTCTCGTTGAACCTTCAATTCAATTTCACGAAGCTTTTCTTCTTCCTTTCTTAATTGTTCTTCCTTCAATCGAACACTTTGAGATGCCATATCTTCAGCGTTCAAGGAGGCGTCTTCTTGATCTCCACCATTTACAGTACGGCTAAGCTTCTCTGTACGATAGTTTTCATACAAAAAGTCATGAGTAATCTCTTTCAAGTCTTGTAAATGAGAGCTTCATTAATAAGTATATGAGTCAAATGGCTATGTCAAAATTATGGCTATATGTGTATTTACCTTAGTAAAGCAGATCTTAAACGGCCAAAATCAGAATGTTTAGGGTTATCCACTTCAACAGTACCCCAAGGGTATTGACGACCACGAACAGTGCGACCATTTACAGTAATTTCCTCCTCACTGCCAATGATAGCAAAGGGTAAAAGCGCCTATCCACACATATATTATCGTTAGTTATTGCTTGTTAGTCGCATATAAAGAATGTTCAATTTACTCTCAATTCACTGTTTTCTTCAATGGTATCTTCTTCGTCCTCTTCTACATCATAAGGAAAGTTGTAAATGGGAATATTGTAGTGTTCGATATCTTCCATGATCTATAGCAAAACTTAGTAATAAGCCCTATGATTTTTGTTGCTATGGTAATTACTCTTCTCTTAAAATCTTTCAATTCTTGAGGTGTAAGTGAATCAGCACGACCGACAACAGGTATAACATTGACACGAGGACTTAATCGGCGCATTAGTTCTATATCAATTTCACGTAGCCTGCCATATTCATCAGTATCTTTATCTATATACATGGTTATCTATATGACTGTCTTACGCGTGGCCAGTGGGTGTGATGAAATATAAAAGTGCATGAACACGGTTATCTCTGAATCTAGGGTTACGCTTAATTCTTGATTCTTCAGCAAGAATATCATCGTATTGCTTTTCTAAATAGGCGACTATCTCATGGAAACTATTTTGTTGTCAATTTCATTATCCCATTTCCTGTCAAATGTGTATGTATATATTTACCAGGCTTCATTATCAATGTTGTCACCGAAACCAGGAGTATCAACAATAGTTAAAGAGATTCTATTGGTAAAAAACGAAAATTTGGCATGTTAAATTCACCCCTTAAAAAATTCTCCTGAAAAAAAAAAGTATTCTTTCTTTACCTTACACCATCTTCATCCAATTCTAATGTTGGGACGATAAGCAAGTTAGTACATTAAAAAGTATTGTCACAGTTAAGCTCTATTTACCAACAGAAACAGGTTTGATATTGATTCCTTCCTCAACGTGAGCATTTTCAGGGTTGTCAGATTCTTTAGCGATAAGTACACGATCATTGCAAAGTGTGTTTACAAAAGTAGTACGACCGGTGCCAGATGCGCCTATTAGAAATTGGTTAATTAACATAAGTTCCATTTCTTCATCTTTGAATTTTAGTTTCATACCAACTACCATTAAGGTGAATTGAAAACCTTTCTTAACATTCTTTCTGCGTCCGCCAAGTCTCTATATATAAAATAATAATAAATATAAAACTAACATAGAGAGATATGATATTCATACGTGAGCCATATCGATAAATAAGTAGCTGTAGTAATAGGATTGATTTGAAGAAAAAGAGATTATTTACTGAGCGGGGATAAATTATAAAATAAGTTGGGTGACATCCAATTAAATTAAAAGATTGACACGCGCTAGGTTCCCTTTTTCTTCATTCTTGCTTGTTTCCAGTAACAAAAAGAAGATCATTTAATTTGGAGAGTATCTGATCCCTTTAAAATATCAGTTTTATAATAGCGTTTCATGCATGTTTATGAATATGACTTTGAATAGATCACTTTCGCGTTCACCAACTTAAATTAACAACTTGAAAATTGTTGTCAGCGCTTTATTAGTGTAGTACTTCTTTTCGATTTGCCTAGGATTACAGTTTCCATAGTTGCAGTCCTAGAAACCATCTAAATGTTTTAAAGGTTTCCATGAGAATCGACATGCCCTAATAATTTGTTACTATACATAGTACCGTGGCATAAAAACAGAAATGTTGATGCCATCTCGCCACAAACCATCATCTCTATCATAATTTTGAAATTTAATAACCGCTTAAAGGGAAACTCTAATGCATAACCATTTTTTATTTTTTATTTTTTTTTTTTTCTTAATTTCACCAAAAACAACATGAGTGAAGATATTTTCTCTTCCGCCATTCAATATTGGAAAAGCATACAATTAGCAACATTACAGAAAGAACTGGATCAGCAGGGCCTCACTATTGTTGAAAAACAAAAAGACGGTCTTGTTTCCAGAAAAAAGTTAGCCGAACAAACAAGAGGTAAAAAGCAAATATTCATAAGTTTTCAAGTTTGCTTACTATGCCTTAAAGAGTTTAAAAAAATACCTGATGAAGAAAAATTGCAAAAGTTCAAACCACTTTTAAAAGGTACAAAAGAAAGCATTACACGTTATGCAACAAAGCTCATGTTTTTGTCATTAGGCTATCAGGCAGAAATTGATAACATCACCAAGCGAACAAAGTATGCCGAAAACGCTTTCTTAACAGTATATAAGCTATTAGCCGACGCACCTGATCCAGCGCCTTTATTCGAAGCAGCCGTTGTAAGTTAACATGTCTCTTGAGTCTTTGCTTTTGTTCATTAACATTGTTTTAGGATCAAAGCGCGAAATTAGTGGACACGACTGCTTTACAAAATGAGAATAGCTACCTGAAAGAGCAGCTTGAGAAAGCAAACGCATCTATTCAACGTCTTGAAACGGTAGAAAAGACAAACTTGGAATTGATTCAGAAAGTTTCTCAGTTAGAAGAATCGGTAACAATATTAAGCTAACTGATAGAAAATAACGATTGTATTTACATTAATCATTAGCTCGCCGAAAAAAAGACAAAAGACGCAAGCAATTTGGAACAGGAAATGAAGGATCAGTATAGTGACAAGATTCGACAATATAAAGAAAAGTAAGTTCTTGTTTTATCAATTAAAAATATATAGGATGCTTACGTATGGAATGTAGAGAATATGACCTTCAGAAGCAATTGAACCAAGCTTTAGACCAGTTGACTGAACTAAAGCAATCTCATGATGATACACAGGCTCAGCTAATTGGACACGATCAAAAATATGGCAAGTACCTTTTTGCTTGAACATTACGACAGGTACAAAAGTTTATTAAACTATCATGATAGATGAGGAAATTGCTGGAAAATTAGCAGAATTAGATATTGTTACTATGGACCTTGAACGCGCAAATAGTAGAATTATACAATTGGAGAAGAATAATGTAAGCAAAAAGGAGAGATAAATTGAAGACTGCCCTACTAACGCGATAGATCATATAGGACGATTTGAAAGAAGAAAACGCCAAACTTCGTGATGTGCATGATGAAGGGTTAGTTGATCTATTACTATTCTTTTTTTTTTTTTTACCAGACCGATTGAATGCATATAACTTAGAAATACTTCTTCACAGCAAGATTTGGAATTTACAAAGTTGATTAAGGATGTAGAAACGTACAAAGACATGCTACAAAAGACTGAAACAAGATTGTCAAAGAAAATCAAGGAGTTAAATGTCGATATAAACACGTTGACCGAGGAAAAGAACAGTTTGAAGGCAAAGTTGAAAGATTATGACGATTATGATGAAATCAAAAGAGAGCTGCAGATAATGAAGGTAATTTATGGATTATTCACTCTATAGTCTGTTGTTAAAATGGAAGGCATATGTAGTATGTTGAGTTTTCTACGGGCGAAGATGAAGACGATTTCCATGCTGATGATGTATTAAAGAAAGACCCTAAGATTGATGGTAGCTTAGAGGTACAATTAATGGAAAAAAACAAGAAGCTTGAAAACGAGTATACACAAGTCAAGATGTCTTTATCCGATTTACAAAAAGAGCACGAGCAAGTTGTAAAGAAGGTAGATACACTTTCGCAACAATTAGGTGAAAAGAAAACTTTAGTACAAAAGTTAGAGGAAGATTTGCTTCGAATGGGTCAAAAGAACCCATCCGAGACTAGTATCTTAGATGCACTCAGCACCCCCACAAAGGCGCGTACACCAGATGGAGCACTTACGCCACATATTGAACTTAATAAAGGAAAAGAAGACAAGAGTATCTTACCTATTGTCATGAGCCAACGTGACCGATTTAGACAAAGAAGTGCCGAGTTAGAAGAGCGTACAAAAACACTAGAGACTTCCTTACAAGATTCTCGAGTAGAGATACAAAACTTGAAGGCAGATAACTTGAAACTTTACGAACGACTTAAATTTGTACATGTTTGGAAAGAGGGTCAACAAGATAAAGGGCTAACTGTAAGTAAAAGAACTTTATGCTTTTAACATATGAAAGTGAACTGTATATGATAGAGTCGATCTGTGACTGTTAATATGGATGAATCCACCAGTAATATAAGAAGCTTTAGAAGAACTTCATTCAAAATGGAAGACCCTTCAGATAAATATGGCAAATTATATGAAGAGAGCATGAACCCCTTTACACAATTTCATAAAAAGGTAAGCTATTCTTATGAAACTTAGTGCTGTTCTAACTTGTGATATTATAGGAAGAAAACCGTAGATATAACGCACTAAATCCAGCCGAGAAATTCACTTTGAATTTAACAAAGATATTGTTTTCGCACAAATGGTCAAGATACTTTTTCATTATTTACTCTTTACTTCTTCACTTTTTGGTGGTCATTACGTTATACCAGCTTAGTTTATGGGAGTGTAGACATGATCATGAAGCTATCAACTTCCCAACAAACAATGAAGATGCCATTAAAATATTACAAAATGGCTCTTAAAAAAGTGTCACGAAAATTAATCACCATTATGTCATTTGAAATTCGCATAAAACAATAAACTTTTCTTTCTTTTTCGTCTTTTATACTTGTAAGAAAAAGATGTTGGAGTCTGTTGTATCTACTCTCTTAAATAGAGTACTTGGTGCATATGTCTCCAACTTGAATTATAGTCAACTTAAAGTTGGTATTTGGTCAGGTATACCTTCCTTCTTTCACTTTTACTTTTTTTTACCTTGTCTTAACTACTGATTATAGGAGAGGTGACATTACGTGATCTTAAACTTAAACGTGAAGCGCTAGACAAATTTAATTTACCTGTCGATGTCTTGGAAGGTATGAAATCACTTTTCAAATTCATTTTCCAAAATTAAACATTATTGTTCTTAGGTTATTTGGGTGAATTAACACTTACAATTCCTTGGAATAATCTCAGAGGCAAGCCAGTCATTATCAATGTTAAAGACGTCTATGTATTAGCTGTACCAAGAAATGAGTCCACTGTAAATAACTTCATTCGATAAACCTTATTCTATTTAAAGCTAACTCATTTTTTTTTTAAAAAAAAAGATGACAGCAGAGGAATTATTACAAAGAGATCAGGATGCGAAAATGCGCAAACTAGAAAATGCTGAACTGGTTGTGTCAGCTGATGAACACAACGTTGCTGAAGATGCTAAAAACGACACTTTTGTTAACCAGCTTATGACGAAAATCTTGAATAATATTCAGTTTTCAATCACAAATATTCATATTCGCTATGAGGACGATATTTCAACTGATCACCGCTTTGCTGCTGGTATTACATTAAGCGAATTATCGGCGATTACTACTGATGAAAATTGGATCGCAAACACAATAAGTGAAGCTGTGAATACAATACATAAGGTATGTTTCTTTTGGCTTCTGAAAGAGAAAGATTAAATTAATTGAATGCCATGCAGTTGGCTACCCTAGAATCACTTTCTATTTACTGGGATACAGATACCTCTACTATCTACAACGAAGAGAATCATACCTTATTTAGAGATTTGGTGAGTTATTTTAACCTCAGCACAAAAAAAAAAAAAGACTAACTGGTTTAAAGATTGCTACCAAGCATCATATACCAAACGAGCATCAATACATTTTAAAGCCTGTGTCAGGTACTGGAAGGGTTAAATTGCATAGAAATTTTGGGCAAGAAATACCTAAAATTGATGCATCTCTTTTATTCGACGAGCTTTCATTCACCGTGGATAATGAGCAATATAGAGACACTATACTCATGATTGACCTCTTTCATTCCTACTTGAAGAAACAAAAATACAAAGAACTTCATCCTCCTAGTGATATGACGCCTAAATCGCATCCTATGGAATTCTTTCGTTTTGCAGGAAACGCAGTCTTATCTGAAATCCATGAACGTAATGAGCGTTGGACTTGGAAGCGCATCAAACAAAGAAGTGATGATCGAAAAGCCTATATCGAGTGCTACGTTCAAAGCAAGTTGGAAAGAGCTTCTCCTGAACAATTGGAAACATTGCACAATTTGGAATGGAAACTAAGCTATGAAGATTTACGGTTTTATCGAAGTTTGGCGAGACCAAGGCTTCGTAATGAAAAGGCTCGTTTGGCTGCCATTGAAAAGAAGAGAAAGGAAGAAGCCGCCAAAAATAAAGCAAATCAAGGCTGGGGTATTAGTAGCTGGTGGTATGGAACGAACAACGCGACGAATAACACAGTAAGTGGTTTTATGCAGTAATGTCAATTACAAGCTAATAGATATTATTAGGAGGATACAACGGAGGAAGATCTTGTCATTACGGAAGAACAGAAAATGGAGTTCTATGATGTAATTGATTATGACGCTGACAAGGCAGCTATTGCTGCATCGATTGACATGCCTAAAGATGTAAGTTGAAAATAAATCAGGACTCCCGAATCTAACATTTGTATATATAGACTATGCTTTTGTCGTTGAATACATCGCTCAACAAAGGCTCTTTTACAGTACGCAAAGACCCACATACCCAACCTGTCGATTTAATATCCCTTATTTTTGATAATGTATCATTAGGTGTCATTCAATATGTGGAGTCATTTACCGCTACTGCAGCCCTGGGTGATTTGTCCCTCTATGACGGTGTAAGAGTTGACTCTCCATATCATAAACTTATGGGTGCCAAAGACAAGGAAGCCGATCAAACAAAGAAACGTCGTAAATCTTCATCAGCAGAGCTATTACTACACGCTCCTATGAAAGATCCATTCTTTACCATCGAGTTTGAGCACAAACCTTTGGATAATCGTGCGGATAATGCTATTGCTTTATTCATGCGAAATATTGATATCGTATATAATCCTCTTGTCATAAACGAGCTCATCATATTTTTTACACCGCCAGAAACCAGTGCCGATTCTATCAATGCATTAATCGAAGTTGCTGGTGATACATTCGAAGACATAAAGAATCAGACACGTGCTAGCTTGGAGTTTGCACTAGACCAACACACAACCCTAGATTTACAAATCGATATGGACGCACCGGTCATCATTATCCCCGAAGATTCTAGTTCAATTACATCACGTGGTATTGTTATTGATGCAGGCCATATTAATGTGGAGAGTAACTTGGCGCCTCCTGATGTGATAGCATTACTCAAGACTAAAAATGGTGGCAGCATGACTTCTGAAGACAATGTCAAACTTCGAGAGCTTATGTATGATAAGTTCACTGTCCAATTGACTCAAACAAAAATTCTTGTTGGCGATTCAATTGAAACATGTCTTGTGCAAGTCCGTTCCCCTCGTGAAGACCTTCGATATCTCCATCTAGTCGACCGTATTGATATGACATTTTTAATGGAGCTTTGTATTATTCGGAAATCCGTTGAAATGCCTCGATTTAAAATATCAGGTCACTTGCCATTACTGAAAGTTAACTTTTCTGATACGAAATATCGTGCCATTATGCAGCTACCACGATTGATTGAAGCGTCTGGTATTTTGGGCAACCGCCAAGCGAATCAAATTGAAGTAGGCGAAGTCTATTCTGCAATAGCTAAAAACAACCAAGTAGATGAACGATGGTTTAATTTAATGAATACGCCTATTTGGAGCAAGGACCGAGAAGATGTCTTCCTTGATACCGAAAGCGAAACAAGTGATCATGATACAATTGATACAGCTGATACTTCCATCGCTAGCAGATCTGTAGTTAAAGATAAACATGGAAAGGAAACTGTCAATATAGACGAGCGTCTGTTCGAATTGAACTTTAAAGTGGATCGTGTGCTTGCAAATGTTTTAGAAGCGAAGCCTGGTAAGGACGTATCTGAAACTCTTCTCTGTGAAGTAGATTTGCAAAATTTGGTATTGAATTACGGCCTACGTCCAATGGACATGACAGTCCAGCTTTCACTTCAATCTCTCGACGTGACAGATCGTATGAAACACGGTAATGAATTCAAGTATTTAGTTACTTCCGACCAAAGCGTACTTCAGCCAGGATATCGAGATGCTGGTGAAATGAAAAACCTAGTGAATGTTGAATATATACGTTGTGACAAAACAAGCCCTGAATACATGAGTAAATACAAAGGCATTGATCAAACTGTTCAAGTTACCCTCTCGACACTCAACTTTGTTGTGACCCGAAGCTCTGTTCTTACTCTGCATAACTTTGTATTACATACTTTTGTGGACGACGAAATTAGGAATGTAAGCACCCCTAATAATGACGTGAGTAAACAACAACCCACAACCACGGTCAGTACAACCACTACGCCTGCTGCCAATCAAGAAAGTAAAAGCATTTATGTCCGATTACTACTGGATAGTGTGAATTTTGTACTTAATAATGACGGCGAACGCTTAGCTACTGGAGAGCTCTCCTTGGGTGATTTATCGACAGTCATTTTAAACGGACAAGTCAATGTAGCTGCTAAATTTGCTAACTTTACATTAACGGACAACCTGTTAATTGTCTCTAATGGTCAGAAACATTCAGCCAACAACCAGCTACTTACAATCCAAGGCGACGAATTGATCGATCTTCGATACAACTCATATATCAATGATGGTCGCGATGGGTACCCTGGATACGATCACGCTCTCTATGTCCGAATGGGCTCAGCACAATTCAACTTCTTGGAGCAGCCTATTCACCATCTCTTGGAATACCTTAGTAAATTTGCAGAAATGAAGTCAACGTACGATATGGCACGTCAGGCTGCTTTAGAGTCTGCTCAACAATTAAGCCAAGTCGCGACAAAAATGCATTTCGATGTCGTGATTGAAACTCCTGTTGTCTTGTTCCCCGAGTTACATCAAAGTGCTTCAGATGTTGTTGTCGCCCATCTTGGTGAGATTTGGGCTTCCAATGCATTTGTTGATGAAGATGATGGCTGTATAAATATGATCAAAGCAGGTCTCCGTGCCATCAATTTAACGTCAAAGTTCTACTTTGCTAAACAACTTCAAACACTTCCTATTGTCGATGATACTGATTTGAATTTTGATATCAAAATTCCTCTAGACGTGTCCACAACGTGCCCTGATATCGATATTATTGGAAGTATTAAGGATATTACCATGAAGCTAACGGAACGTCAATACATCTTTTTGATGGAAGCGATAAATATGTTTTCCCGTGTCTTCACTAACCCTTCAGAAGAAGAGGAACAAAGCAATCTTGATAAAGGGACTGTAGCTAACTTATCTAATACTTCAAATGCACATGGTCGCGAAATGTCAAATAAGAAACCTTCAGAAATGACCTCTTACGAGAACAATACAAACAACCTCCCTCGTATTCGCCTGACGCTAAACACGGAGACAATTGGTTTGGAAATCTTCAATGATAGCAATGGTGAAGCAAAGAATATCCAGGACCCCCCTAGCCTGGCAAAATTCGCTTTAAATAATACTGAGGTAAAACTGAACATGCTTAAGGACAACTCCATCACTGTTAATTTGATTACTCGCTCACTTACTGTGGACGATACAAGACCAGGTGTTAATAGTAAATTCAAGCACATTGTACCAGTTATCAAGGAGGGACACCAATTTGAGCTCCAGTTAGATTTAAAAGAGCCTGACCCTGTCCGATCAGGTCTGGTTATTGTCACTGTTAATGACCCTAAAGTTATTCTGTCCCTTGACCATGCTTTCTTCTTGCGAGATTTCTTTACTGCACCTTTCAATGGCAAAGCGCAAACTGCAAGCACTAATCAGGGTAACAACGGTAGCAATGCTACTGAAGAGCAACCTCAAGGAATGGAATTGTCCTACTTGCTGAACATCAAGAACGCTGAATTTGTTTTATTGGCAAATCCCGATCGTGCAGACTCTGAAGCTGTGGTTTTGTCTACCGATGAATTAATGATTACTCAACAAGCCAGAACGTCCTTTGTCGCAAAACAAATGGGTATGTTTTTGTGTAGAATGGATATGAGGAAAAAGTCTACATTGCGTTTTATTCAGCCATTTGATGTGAACCTCTCAATGAACGGCAACTCAAAGAACGAGCAGGGAGGTTTATTGACAGACCTAGTGATAAATATCGATCCCCTTGTTTTGCGATTATCGTATCGTGATGCTATGCTTGTCACCGACATTTTTAGCCGAGCATATGAATTGTACAGCTCAACCCTTGACAGCGAGACGCAAAAATCAAGTACAGATTACACACAAACCTTGCTTATGTTATCCAACCAGAACGATATTGAACGTTACAATGAAGTAGCTTTAGCACAAGAGTCATTGCGTATCTCTTTCCAAGGGGCCCAGGTTGTATTGATTGAAGAAATGCATGAGACACCCATGGTAGACATGAACCTCAAACCGTTTAATGTTGAAGTTGCTAACTGGTCAAAGAATCTTTCAGCTGCCGTTGAGTTTCAAGCATACATCAACTACTTTAACATAAAAAATTCTCATTGGGAGCCACTTTTAGAACCCTGGAATTTCAAAATAGAATTATATCGAAATCCTTTGAACAAACAAGAACCGTTGACTATTAAATTAGTATCAAGTTCTATTTTGAATTTCAATATTACACATACGTTCTTGGAAAGTGCAGTAACAACTGTAAAGTTATTAGATAGGCAAAGAAATGTAAGTATTAGTAACCCGTAACTTTTAAAAAAAAGAAACTCAAAAATATCATTTTAGACTGTCTATAGCGGGGAGCGAGGCACAATTGCGCCATATGAGCTGCGTAATCGTACTGGCTATAACATTATGGTATGGAACGCCAATAACTCAACGGAAGGGCCCGACATTAAAGAATTGAAAGATGGTGAAAATATGCCATGGTGGTTTGAAGACTGGAAGAAGCGCCGTGAAACAACTTCGTTTGCTGGTAATAATTTAAATGTCCAAATTGACGGTGCTTTATGGGAAAGTTTGCGTAATATCAAGCTTGATAATGAAGGTGAGCATATGTATGCTCTCCGTCCAAAAGTGAATGATGTGCAACACAGAATCGTATTTGATGTTAAACTGAAAGACAATATTAAGGTTGTTACAATTAGATCGGCACTAGTTGTTGAAAACCGCACTTTACTGTCGGTCGACTTGGCTTCCATTGGGGCAGATGGTAAAATGGAAGGCTCTGTACAAAAGATTGCACCAGGTGAAGACTACGCTATTCCTATTGAGAAAGCTTACTCAAACAGATTCTGTATTCGTCCTGATGGTAAGTTATATGACGCGTCTAAGTAAGAAAAAATAACTAAAGAGAATACTATAGCTGGATTTGGGTACCATTGGCCCCAAAGAGCATTCCACTGGAAAGATTTCGCTAGCCCAACAAAGCCAGAATCAACATTCAAATGTCATGCTGATAACAATATGCCTCCATTCATATTCCAAATTCATGCACGCTTAAACAAGAAGAGTGTTTTATTTGGGCATTACCCAGTAATGGGCATTACTTTAAGTGCTCCTATTGAGATAGAAAACTTGCTACCTTTTGACTTTAATTTCCGGATTGTGGACAAGACGTCTGGCCAAGATTTCAGTTCCTTCTTACGTAAAGGTGGTGTTACGCCAATCCATGTTATTGAAAATAACCACCTGATTTTATGTAACATCGAAATGCCTGACACGGACTACAGTAGAAGTGAATATGCAATCATTAGTACAAAGCGAACTGACGACTTGGATATTGACCATACGATTGAATTAATCAATAAGAAAACAAAGAATAAGCTCAATGTAAGAATCAATATTCTAGAAATCCCTGATTATGGTGGCTCCAAGAAGTATAGTATTTTCAGCCCGTACATTATTATCAATAAGACCGGTTTGCCTATAAGCATCAAAGAAAAACCTGCATGGTCCGAGGCCTTGTACTCCACGGGCGAGAAGATTGTTGCCTGCAAGCCTAGTCCCAAGCCAGAGCCTTTGATGTATTCATACCCTAGTGTAGATGCTGGAAATAGAACTTTGATTCAAGTTGATAGATCTGACTGGAGCCAGCCTTTGAGTTTCGAAGCCATTGGTAGTGTCTACGATGTCGCGTTACCAAACCAAGGCCGCAACGAAGAAATTCACGTTGGCATTCATGTTCAAGAAGGTGAAGGTAAATTCAAACTGACCAAGACCGTGACAATTGCTCCTAGATTTGTTTTAAGCAACCAACTTGACGAAAATATTCGCTACCGTGTGCCAGAAACAAAAAATGACTATGTCTTGGAAGGCAAACAACGCATTCCATTATATAATATGCGTGTACAAAACGAAAAGCAATTGACAATTAAAATGGAAGGTTTTGGAAACCCTTGGTCTGCACCGTTTAACATTCAAGATATTGGCGATGTTTATGTTCGATTACCAAATGACTACAGCAACCTCGACACGCTGATTAGAGTATCAACAATTTTGCAGGATGCGACTATTTTCATTGTCTTGACAAAAGAAACCGACGACAACTGGCCATACTTGTTGGTAAACAAAACAAACGAAGATATGACATTTTACCAAGAAGACCCTGTCGTCTTGCGAGACGACTTCAGTACAGCACCTGTTCGAAACCTTCGCATTAAGCGCTATCGTTTGCCCGCTAATCAGTCAGTTCCTTATTCATGGGATTTGCCTGCGTATAAGGATAAGAAGATTATATTGAACATTAACGGGCGAGAGAGAAGCATTAATTTGCAAGAAATTGGCACGATGTTACCATTCCGTCATGCAACTCGCACGGGTGGACCCTCTATCACATCAATTGATGTCAAGATTCGAGGAACTCATCGTGTACTTGAGCTTAAGCCTTTTGATCCTAACGATAGTCATTTCAAGCCTGTATCTAATTCGATCTCTCGTACGGACTCTTTTGTATCTGTGGCTTCTTCAGAAACAATAGCCAAAGAAGGCTTCGAAGCAGCTGACGTTGATATGTCAATTAATGCCATTTTCCAGATAGAGCTTAAGGAAGTAGGTATCTCATTTATTACTCGTGAATTACAAGAACTTGCCTATGTTACGTTCAAAGGAATCGATTTTAAGTTTACTGATTCAACCATGTATCATTCAATACGTTGGAATGTTGATTGGGTGCAAATCGATAATCAAAACTATGGTTCTGTTTTCCCAATTGTGTTGTATCCAACAATCAAGACAGATAGTGGTAATCGCAAGGACGATAAGATGCTTTCTACGCTTCAACTAGCTCTTGATCGGGTCAAGGATGATTCACATGGCGTTGTGTACTTTAAATATTTCTCGGTGCTTTTGCAAGAAATGAGTTTTGAAATGGACGAAACCTTTGTTATGGAAATTATGAATTTTGTTCACTTTGACAAAAGCAAGCCTAATGATGATTCATTGGATGCGAATATATGGGAGTATACTAGTGATATTCCTGACATGAAACCTACCGAAGACATTGCCCAAATCTATTTCGAATTGTTCAATATACAACCAATTCGATTTAACCTTTCATTCTTACGATCTGGCGAAGAAAACAGTGTCGACACGCTCCAGCAGACGAACAAAGCATTATCTTATGTATTGAATGCACTGACTATGACAATTGGTAACATCAACCAAGCGCCTCTTCGTTTCAATGCTCTTGCTATCGAAAATATCATGGCAAGCGGAACTGATTTGTCTAACCGTATCTATATTCATTATACCGATCAGCTATTCTATCAAGTTCATCGTATTCTTGGTTCTGCGGACTTTTTAGGCAATCCTGTTGGCCTGTTCAGTAACTTAAGCTCTGGTGTAGCTGAGTTATTTTATGAACCATGGCAAGGCTTAATCCTCAGTGACAGGCCACAAGACTTGGGTTATGGTATTGCAAAGGTAGGGATATCGATGAAGCATTTATTTGAGTCATATGTCTTAAACATAAAATAGGGCTTTAGTGGGTTCATCAAAAAGAGCGTTTATGGTGTATCAGACAGCTTCACTAAGTTTACAGGAAGCATTGGTAAAGGTTTGACCGCAGCTACTATGGACAAGGAATATCAAGACCGCAGAAGACTCAATATGGCAAGAAATCGTCCCAAGCATGCCTTGGTGGGCGTGACTCAAGGAGCCACGTCGTTTGCGAACAGTGTTGCTAGCGGTTTCTCTGGTCTAGTGGTAAGATTGTTATTATTATTTTAATGTAAACCCCATTGTTCATTACATGCAATAATAGACGCGACCTATGGAAGGTGCAACAAAGGAAGGTTTTGGTGGTTTCTTTAAGGGTGTTGGTAAAGGCCTTGTTGGGTAAGATTTTGAAGAATATTTATTGAGTTATTCATAATTAACTTTTTTTTTTTGTTCATGTTCTAGAGCTGTCACTAAATCTGCTGTTGGTGTGCTTGATTTCACTAGTAACGTTTCGGAAGGCATCCGTAACACAGCTACCCCAACTGATACCAATATGATTGAACGTGTTCGATATCCAAGGTACATTGGCACTGACGGGTTATTGAAGCCGTATTCGCTACGTGAAGCGATAGGTCAACATTGGCTAAAGGATGTAGATGGGGGCAAGTATCTAGGCGATACGTATATTGCTCACTGTCATGTCCAAAACGATGAGCGTGTTGCTATGCTTACTGACAATCGTGTTATGTTAATTAAGACTAGTCGTTTAGCTGTCGAATGGCAGGAACCTTTTACAGGCATTCAAACAATCAAGCGTGAACCTACTGGTATTGCAATCTATTTGAGAAACATGAGTTGGGAGCCGTTTTTGATTATATCTGATAAACAAAGTAGAGAAGACTTTTTCAAGAAAATTGAAGAAGCCGTCATTAAATTCAACATTAATCGTCGCCCTGAACAGTAGGAAAAAATGACTGTATATATAGTATATTACATTTAAAATAAAATACGTTTAATTAGCACTCATAAATGAGATGCTGTCATTTTTCCAGTTAACTTTTAGTAATAGTAGATATGTCTGATTTGTTTACGTAAGACACATAAGAAAGTGTAACGTTTAACATGCAAATAAGCTCATAGGGTACTAGTAGTAGTTATATATGAAGGTTGTTATACATATATTAAAATAGTAGCTTTGCTAATAAAATACTTTCCCAAATGTAACTCCTATTATGTAATTTTGTATTCTCAAATTTTGAATTAAATATAAAGTAACAACTATAACTGTAAATTTCAATAAGAAGAAAAAGAGTTACTCTCGTTAGTATGGTATGTAGATACGTCATGCATGATTTAATGAAAGGCATGTGGTCTTGGATTTCTGCAGGGAATGTATGTATGTATGTGTATGTAAATAAAAACATACTATTGTGTGCACATCCAACTTTTCGGATCAATAGCTCATAAAGGAAATTCCAAGTTCTGCAACACAATCACATTAAGAAGGTTTTCGAGGATGACGTTTAATTATTTATAATAATTAGTGATTTACGTACGTACGTACGTACATACGTACTGTGTATATCCAAAAACGTGAAATGGCCGCTTCCCCTTAATGCACAATCTAGGATATAATTTCATTATGACTGTTGATTACACCTTTTTTAATATAATACCGTTGCACTCTATTAGTATAATTTGCGTTACCCACATACCACATTATATACTTAAGTATTAGTAACTAAAGGGAATAATAATATCAAAGTAACTAACACGTATCAATAAATAGAAGGAAGGCTTAATTTACAGTGTTGAGAGTTTAGGGAACTCTAATTTTCAAAATCTAACAGAAAGGTTTAAGAATTATCGTGTCCTCATTGTTTATGTACGTTGAATGCGTTTTATAAATAAAAGTAACTGTTTCTAATTCGTTCGTGTTACAAACATGTTCTGTTTTGTTATGTAATTATTTTTACTACAGAAAAATGCCAAAAAATCATACTATACGAAAAGAAAAGAAATATCTTTAAAATATATATATATATGAATATATGTTTGTGTGATTGAAAAAAAAAGCATAAAAGCAACTGACATGATAAAAGAAAAAACTTGCCATATAATTATTGCATAGTCCTGTCTCATAGCTTCAGTCAAAGATATTCTTGAATGCAAGGTACATTCTATTTATTATGCAACCTTAATTGTTTATAAAAAGCGACTTTAAAGATCTCGTGAAAGTCTATTGTTTTATTACCAAAAGGAGTAATGAGCTACTTTGGTAAGTGTAAGGGCACTAACCTGCATTTTTTTTTTTTCTTTTTGTTATTATAATCAATTTGCAATGCCCCTCTCTAACTGCAGTGATAATACATAGAGCTACTAAGTATATCAACTTATAGATAATAGTACAATCCATAGATACATGTATTTGTATGCGAAATAAGAAAATGGAGCGATACAAGGAAATTGGAGGGTAAAGATAATCTTTGCATATCTACATATCTAATTACAAGTTTAATTTATTGACGACGGAGCTATGACTCCATCTGGAAAATTTTTATGGAAGAATCCTAAACGGAGGCATCCGAATTGCATTCAACTTTCTGTCTTACACACAGCGAATTTGCCAAGATGGGGCTAATGGTGAATGAAAAAAAAAAAAAAAAAACCTATTTCTTTCCTCATTCTATTATAATTTTTTGTAACCTGATCGTTTTTTTTTTTTTTTTTTTTTTTTTTTTTTTTTTTTTTTCGTTTAATTATAGCTGTTAATATACCTAGCCACACATCAATATTCAATTACTGGTCTCAATGTATAAATTACTTACTGTGGCGCTTGATTGACTTGAAAAAAAAAAAAAAAAAGGTTATTCTTACTCCATTTTTGGATCGGTTTTATAAAGGAGACGTTTAAAAGAAAAATCAACGATTTGCGTTTCTTTATTTTTCTTTTTCCTTTTTACTCTTCTTTCTCAAACTCATACTCTCAATAGTCTACAAGTTCCATGAGTGATAGTTGTCACTTGGCGAATGAACGGGACAAGAAACAACAAAATCGCCAACAACAAGCCCATCCCGAAACTCAAGGGTTTAATGAATTCAGCTTAGTAGACGCTAACAACACTATGGAATCAATTTCAATATCTACAAGAGAAAATTTCCAGAGTGGTGATATGTCTTCTGCAGCGCTTAGTCCTTCAACTTTTAATAACTACTATTATGACAACCCCCAATGGATTCCATCTTACTCGTACTCTCGGACGAATGAATCTCCACAAGAATATTATACTATTCAACAGCCAATCAACTACTTGCAGCAAAATCAAATATACCCTCAAGAACAGTACAATGCACACACACCTACTGGCTCAATTTACTCTGCTACTACTACGCCTTTGGAAAATAATGGCTTTAATAAAACACCCCCGACAAGTGCAGGTACGTCAATGACCGCAGGTCCATCACAAAAAACAAGCTACTTTCCATTTGTGCAGCAAGAGGAAGCCCAAAATTCTTCTGCTACTTCCATAGCACCACAAGTCAGAGATAAAAATACAATATCATCACCTTCATCTGTTAAAACGCCTATACCATCACCAGTCATCACGAACAAGCGAAAAACAAGAGCGTCAACTGCACCAATACCTGGTAGTTCTCGTCAACATGCTATGGCTGCAGCAGATGGAGTAACTGATTCACCTAAAAAGAAGCAAAGAGTTGCAAGTAACGCTGAAGAGGAGACAGAAGAAGAAAAGCTTACCATCAATCGCTTGGAAAAGGAACTTTCATTTCTTAAAGACGACTGTACCGCGATACTAATCATGTTGGATTCACTTCGGAATGCGTTTTTAGCCGGTGAATCATCTATTCAAGGAGACAATAGTAGGGCAAACGATAAACGACGCCGATCAAAGACAGTCGCCCAAAATATGGAAATACAACGAGAAATGAGGATTGCTTATGATGATCTCATGTTGCAAGTACGACAATTAGAGAAAAAAATCGAAAAACTGGAAGGGCAGAGTCGAACTTTGGTTGAAGAGAACGATGGAGATGAACTAGAAAATAAAAGCAAGAAGAGAAAGACAGAATAAATGAGGATTATATAAATAACATCATCTCGTTTGTATTTGTTATCTTTACATATTTACATTTATATTATGGACATTTTACATTATTTTTATATATATATATATATATATATATATATATACTATATCTATATGTATTTTTATGGTACCTGAACTTTTAAGTCTCAACAACAAAAAGTATATGCGTATAAATTGATATACACATAACTTATATGAAGAACATTATAAATAAAGAACATTACTTTTCACTAAGCCAGCGTAATATAGCTTGCTCACATATCTTCAGCATGAACTGTCAAGGTTAATTCTGTTCGTGTATGTAAAATTCTCCTGAAAAAAAAAAAAAAGAAAGATTGATATAGCGACCCCAGAAATGTTCTTATCCCATTTTCAGAACAAAAATGCAGAGAAAACTTTTGTTCTTTTGTAGTTCTAATAGGGGTATCTTGCGATTGAGGGGAATTGAGTAACTAATATAGCAATATAAGTGTGTACAAAATCAAGTTATACATACACCTATGGCTCGTGTAAAGTTTATACATAGAGCTGGCATACTTTAAAAAAAAATGTATTAGCTATGGTCGTTACTCTATGATATTATATAGAGATTCTTAAAGGAGATAGTGTTCATGTGTAACAGCGTGCTTTGGGTGAGTATTTATCTAAACACCACCCCTTAACTACTAATAATAACACAGGAAATAATATAATATCAAAGCATGGTTTTCACAACGTAATAATCATATACGTTTATGTAATAGTTAGTCTTAGATTAACGTTTTGTGTTAGCTCGATAAATTCATAAATATTTGAGCTAGTGTTGTTTTTTTTTTTTTTGAAGAAATGGACAGAGTAAGTATCATAAACTACGTCAGCTATACCTAATTTTATAGAAAACCCATTCATATTAAGTCATAACTCAGTAACGCTGATTTATAAGGGACTAGTTAAGCTAAAATAACAAGTTTGTGTTTATGATTCACTCGATGAACAAAAACCTGCATACTACCATAGGACAAAGCCTAGTTTTTACTAGTTTTAAAAATTACTTTAAGAATAATCACATATGATAAGCAACATTACTATGTACAAAACCGAACGAATGAGCTAATACATTATATTTAAAGAGAAAAAACACATTGTTCCTAGAACAGGAACTTTCATCTAACATCATATTATGAATTCAACAAACAAAAAACATTCACAGGGTAGCATGTCCAACTAAGATTGATTAACTATGTACAAAAATGATAGTACAATGGCAGTCTGTAGTAGCATGATAATACTACCCAAAGGAACATAAAGCGCGAAACTTTTGTAACTTACTATACATCAAGTAAAATGAGAGAGTGTGTCTAACCTCAAAAGCGGCTAGTGATAGAACATTGTACTTTCTTTAACGGAACCCTCCCTTCTTTATTCTTAACGACCAAAAGCTCAGGAACTTTTCTAAAATGACTCATTTGTATTACGCGTATAAAATATAAACTTGCAATGTATCGAAAAAAAAAAATTACAAAAAAAGAGCCAGTCTACTACCAAAGCCGGCTTCTGAATGCTTTTATTAAGCCTCTTTCCTTTGCAGTCCTATTTAATTATGCGTATACAAAGTTGTAAAAAGACTATTTTATGTACACAAAAAGCACGAATCATTTAAAAGGATCTTTTGATAACAAAATACGGAGCGCATCTTTATTAATTCTTCCTAAGCATATGAACAAGCAGTACTATTTGTACGGCTACGTTAAGCTGTTTTTTTTTTTTTTTTTTTTTTTTTTTTTTTTTTTTTTTTTTTTTTTTTTTTTTTTTTTTTTTTTTTTTTTTTTTTTTTTTTTTAACTCGATATATCTCTCTACCGATGTTTTCAAGAAATGGATAACTAATATTGACTAGTTATTCTACTGTTATATACTGTGTGTAAATTTTAGTCATTTTTCTTCTTTTGTAAAGTGTCTAGTTAATGGTAATAGGGCATATATCACAGTTATGAATAAACTATGTGTACTCTTTAGCTTATGTGACTTGAAAGGTTATATAGAAAGGAACTCCAAACGTTGCCTTGCAGCAGCAAACTTGGAAAAATAGTAATCAAATATTTAGTTTTGAACGCTAAACTTTTGCCGATACTGAAAGAAATCCTGAGATTTGTATGTAGGGCTCATATTAAAGTGTTTTAGTTAGAGTGCCTTCAAGGAATCGAACTGAAGTTTCTAGGCTGAATATATGTACAAAATAATATTTCAAAGCAAATATAGGATATGTGTATCCATTCACAAAAAGAGGCTAGCTTCTTTTAAGCTCATGCAAATGACTTTGATGGACAACATTTTGCTTTTTCATCATGTGCATTATGTTGTTTGAATAACTAGAAGCTACAGTTGTAGGTATCTTTGGTAAACTAAAGTCTCACTATGATACGTATCGTTCATTTAACGATCGAATTTCACTTTGTTCATAGAGTACTATCTGTACGATTTAGATTTTAATCTGTGACCTGAGTGATATCTTGCGATTTTTTTTTTTTGTTGGCTTATGGCATTTCCTAAAAAATTATTGGCCGAAAGTCAAAAAAAAAAAAAGATCGGATTTTAAAAAATAAATGTCACAAAGGTATAAATTACTCTTTTTGCACAAGTTGGTAACTACTTTAAGAGGAAGGAGACAGAGATAAAATTGACAAAAGAGTGTTATCAGCTCAAAGTAATACAGTGATTATAGGCTGTAATTACACGCCTTTACATTCATATTTCGATACCCTATTATTATCTTTCAAGATAGAAATTCTCTCTCGTAATAGTAGCTGTGCCTTTTTTTACTAACAATTGTCGCAGAAGAAAGCAACCTAAAACCAAGTTATTATGGGCTTAATGAGACACCAATTGCCCGAACGTCCCTAAAATGAACTATCTGTAGTCTGTTTTATTATTTTGCGGGGTAACTGCTGTGTTTTGTTTTTCTCATGTCACACGTGAATTGAGTTTTCAATAGAGCAAAGCAAAAACTAGGGGGGGACCTTGTTAAACACTGTCCGATTTATAATACAAATTATACACAAAGAGGACATTGAAGGAATTTCAAAATACACGGAAATGTTCGTAATCCTTTATGCGATGAACAATATTTTGGATTTTCCGCTTCTCTTTTTCTCTTTTTCTTTTTTTAAAAACAAACACCCCCCTCTCTTTTTTTTTTTTTTTTCTCTTTGCTTAAAATGTTGAAATTTTTGCAATCCTCTTCAGCTAAAGCAGTAAGTTTATACACAACATATATAAAGCACACGCCCACTGATAGTTATTTTGTATAGTTACGCACTAGTGAGTTTTTTTTTTTACCCCACACTTTTTCGAAAAGTTAATGTAACCAATAATGTTTACTCATCTCGAATTATTTTAGATGTCACCGCTAACCGAGTAGTTTCCCGTGGTCTTCATTACTCTAAGCCCGCTATGCAAGTAATGGCTAACAACCCTCTTCGTGCTAAAGAAGCCACTGTAAATTTATTATTATAAAATAAAATATGATGGAGGGGTTTTAAATGTTTATCCATTTTTTTTTTTTTAGGGTCCTATTGCCAGCAAATACCCAATCATTGACCACGAATACGATGCTGTTGTCGTTGGTGCTGGTGGTGCTGGTCTTCGTGCTGCTTTCGGTCTTGCTGAAGCTGGTTTAAACACGGCCTGTATCACTAAATTGTTCCCTACTCGTTCTCACACCGTCGCTGCTCAAGTAAAAAAAAAAAAAAAAATGGATAATATATGTAACTTACATCTGTATTTTAGGGTGGTATTAATGCTGCTCTTGGTAATATGACAGAAGATGACTGGAGATGGCACATGTATGATACAGTAAAGGGTTCTGATTGGCTTGGTGACCAAGATGCTATCCATTACATGTGTCGTGAAGCTCCCCATACAGTCATCGAACTCGAAAACTATGGTGTTCCTTTCTCTAGAACCCCTGAAGGTAAGATTTATCAACGTGCCTTTGGTGGTCAAAGTTTGAAGTTCGGTAAGGGTGGTCAAGCTTACCGTTGTGCCGCTGTTGCTGATCGTACTGGTCATGCTATTCTTCACACCTTGTATGGTCAATCTCTCCGTCATGACACCAACTACTTTATTGAATATTTCGCCCTTGATTTAATTATGGAAGATGGTGAATGTAAGGGTGTTATTGCCTTGAACATGGAAGATGGTACACTTCACCGTTTCAGATCTCATAAGACCGTCCTTGCTACCGGTGGTTACGGTCGTGCTTATTTCTCTTGTACTTCTGCTCACACTTGTACTGGTGACGGTAACGCCATGGTTGCTCGTGCTGGTCTTCCTCTTCAAGATCTTGAATTTGTTCAATTCCATCCTACTGGTATTTACGGTTCCGGCTGTCTCATCACAGAAGGTTCTCGTGGTGAAGGTGGTTACCTTATCAACTCTGCTGGTGAACGTTTCATGGAACGTTATGCCCCTACTGCTAAGGATTTAGCTTCTCGTGATGTCGTTTCTCGTGCTATGACCTTAGAAATCAAGGCTGGTCGTGGTGTTGGTGCTGAAAAAGATCACATCTCTCTTCAACTCCATCACTTACCTCCCTCCGTTCTTCAAGAACGTTTGCCCGGTATTTCCGAAACCGCTGCTATTTTCGCTGGTGTTGATGTCACCAAAGAACCCATTCCCGTCTTGCCCACTGTCCACTACAACATGGGTGGTATTCCTACTCGTTACACTGGTGAAGTGATCAAGGTCAATGAAAAGGGTGAAGATGAAGTTGTTCCTGGTCTCTATGCTGCTGGTGAAGCTGCCTGTGTCTCAGTTCACGGCGCTAACCGTCTTGGTGCTAACTCTCTCTTAGATATTGTTGTCTTTGGTCGTGCTGTTGCTCACCACATTGCTGAAAACCTCGCACCCAACACCCCCTTGAAGCCTTTCGCTTCAGATGCCGGTGCCAAGACCATTGCCAACTTGGATAAGCTTAGAAATGCTACTGGTCCTAAGCGTACTTCTGAAATCCGTCTTAACATGCAAAAGGTCATGCAATCTGATGCTGCTGTCTTTAGAACTCAAGAAACACTTGATGAAGGTAATAGTTTAATCTAGTAAAAAAGAAACAAAGCATATTGACTGAACTTTTTTAATCATAGGTGTTGTTAAGATTGACAAGGTTTGGGATTCCTTCAAGGATGTTGGTGTAACTGATCGTGGTATGATCTGGAACACTGATTTAGTTGAAACTCTTGAGCTTCAAAACTTGTTGACTTGTGCTTCTCAAACTATGCACTCTGCTGCTGTTCGTAAGGAATCCCGTGGTGCTCATGCTCGTGATGATTATCCTGATCGTGATGATGAAAACTGGATGAAGCACACACTCTCTTACCAAAACCAAGAAACCGGTGAAGTTAGTCTCTCATACCGTGGAGTCACTGACACCACTCTTGACGAAAGCGAATGTAAACCTGTTCCTCCTTTCGCTCGTGTTTATTAATTTGTAAACTTATCCCTCCCCTTGAACTTAAACCCCCCCCCCCCAATTATTTATTTGAAATAAAAGAGAACAAAATAATATCAAAGTAAATTACACTGTATATTTAATAACCATTTGAATGATGTGACTTCTTAATATGATATATGAAAGGACACCATTACCCATTGTATGCTCTTTATACAGACTATCAATGCCTGTACTATTGTATAGAATAACCAGCCTGAAACATTTAAATCAGCAGAGATTTTAAAAATCTAGATACGAGATATGAGCGTAGGACAAAGTCAACTGAGAAGGCCTTCAAGCATTAATAACTACAGATAGCGTTGTTGTATAAATCTTTGGGATTAGTGGCATGTATGATATTCATGCTTAGGAGACTGTCTTCCCCTAAAAAGAACAGGCAGGATTTACACCAAGTAGTTATTCTTAGGGTTTTAATATCTCAATGATGGAATAAATATTGACCATATATGTATATTATGTATTTATTATATTAAGGCTGCTTAAGCAAATTGTAGTAAACAGTAATAAAACTTTCTTATTGGTTGGAACTTTTAACTTTTTTGGATAGCAAATAAATAAAACTAGCGGACATTAGATCTTATTTAAGAAAGTACGAAATTCTTCTTTTTTTTTTTTTTCTTTTTCTTTCTTAAATAATAATGATGCCCAGCCCACCTATTTCGCATAATAAAGAAGAAGATAAGAAAAGTGAATATTTACCACCTATTCCAGTCATGATGCGACATCCTTATATAGTGGCATCTGTTAAACAATATAGAACAGAAGCTCAAAATGAGCAATTACAGACGCACATTGTTTCAGAATCCTTTATTCCAATGGCACCTAATTTGACGAAACCACCTAGGAAAAGACGAAGGCCACCATTTTCATATTCTTCACTAATAGCACAAGCTATATTAGAAAGTGAAAATGAACGTATGACATTAAGAGATATTTATACATGGATTACAAAACGATATCCAGCGCTATATAATGCAGAAGATACAGGTTGGCAGGTATTTACTTGGCACTTTTTCCTTCCTATGTCTTTCTTTAATAGATAATTACCAAATAGAATACGATTCGTCATAACTTATCGTTAAATCGTTGCTTTAAAAAAGTGCCCAAGTCAGAATTGATAGGTGATCAACATCGAGGGAAAGGAGGATATTGGACTATTGATCCAACACAAATGGAGAAATTTAAAAATGGGGCATTTGCCAAAGGATCTTCCGCGTCAATGCGTCGAAAACCGACTCACCATCGAAAATCTCCTTCACCTTCTTTACCTGATACCCCTATGTCCACTACAACTACTAATAATGATATCAAAGCATCTACTACTTCAACTGTACAATTGCCTATTATGCAAATACATAATCTATTAAATTAACCTTCTTGTACTATACCACCCCGCCCCCATTATTTGACTTTTTTTTTTTTTTCTCGCTCATTCTCTCATTGTTAATAAATATTTTACAGAACTAACAAATAAGGATATATCTAGATCTAAGTTGATACTCACTCTATATCTCCTTAAAATATAATCGAGATTCATTTTGTTTACATTTTAATAAGCACAAGGAGAGTTTCTTTCTCCTCAATTCCTTGTCATTTTAACTATTAAATATGCTACTTTGTACAACAGTCTTTTCTTCTATTAAATAGGAGCTTCTCCTATTCTATACATACTTTTCAAATAACCTCAGGTAACAAAGGGATTACGTACTAATGTACTATGAATCAGTGTGTAACAAGACCCTATTACAAACAAATCAATCGTCTGTAGACATTTACAAAGAGCTTATACTCAATGCTATACTCTACCAAGAATAAAAGATACTTTTCTCAATTCCACCATATATAGTTATTATAAAACAAATTGTTAGGGGCAACTATTATAATGTTTACATTAATATATTTGAGTGGCTTGTGTTTTTGGTAAACAGATATGGAAAGTGTTGTTTAAAGAATATACAAGTGAATAAACCAACAAAAACAAATAAATTAGAATCATCGACATTAAAAAAAAAAAAACAATTAATCATCGCCTATATGAATTAAGCATAGAACAAGCCATTTTTACCCTTATTAAAGCAAAACTCAATGGTAATTGATATAATATATATATATATAAAAAAAAGGTACACTCCGCTTATTCCTAAAAGCTTTCACTGCATGACCATATTCAGGATGCCACCACATTTTCTGATTTTGCTGTTGTTTAAAAAAAAAAATACTTTACTGCATGTATGATATCCATTTTTCTTTTTTTCTTTTTTTTTTTTTTTTTACATTTTTTAAATGACATCTACAAAAGCCATTCAAATTGGAAAAGATCTTGACAACGCGCGTTGTCATGGTAATTGGACTGCCGTACCAGAATTGGCAAGAAGGTTTAAAAAGTATAATTCAGAAGGGGCGAGTAAGTTCAATTTAATCATAAAAGAGAACCCACTCCTTAACTTATGTGGAGATAGTCTTGGAGCAAACAGTCTTAGCAGAGATGAATTTAATTCAGTTAATAAGCAATACACGTACTCATACACCCTACTACCATGAAGATACTCCATATCATATCACTTTGGAAGAAAGAATAGATCCAAATGCAGTCAAACCGATTCAAAGTCAGTTACTTTCCACTATTCAATTAACTACAACAACAACAGACACAACTACTCAAAAAGAAGTACGTATATGCAAACATAAAATATAAACTACTTTATTCATTTTGCATCATAGTTGGCTAAAATTGTTTTGGCTCGTACTTTTTTTGAATCAGGCGACTACAATAAAACCATAGAAATTATTGGTGAACTATCGTTTGAGAAAGATCAAGTAAGTCAAGGTTATGCATCTATCTTATTCTTACAAGCAAGATCAATGAAGGGTAAAAATAAAACTCGGGGAATACCGAAATAGTCCGAATAACTTGCATATATAGCAATGTCTTTGGATTTGCTTGGAAACGAAAAAGAAGCTATTCAAACTTATGAAGGTGTTGTTTCTTTGCTATCAAATGAAAGCACGAATATAAAGAGTAAATCGTTGGCTGAATGGTCAGAAGATACACTGTACAGAGCCATCTTGCTCAGTCTAAGAGAAGGGTAAAAAAAACAAAGTCAATAGACATACGTCAGTCATTTAATACTATGACTCTACATAGTTCTTCTGTCAGTGTAAGCTCACTGTTGGAATTTATGCGTCAATATCAAAAAGTAACTAGTAATCAAACTGTAAGATGGCGTATACAAAAACGCATGATCATTACGAGACAATCCTTAACTTACTGTTCAAACACATATCGCAACGGCGATTATTGTTTACCTCTCGGAGCATCTGATGAAAAGGACCCTGCACTAGAACAACAATTTTTTATTGTGGAACAATCTCAACTTCATACCATATATGAAAAAATGCTACACACAGAGTCTCCATTACCAAAAGCAGGCCAAGTAAACACGCGCCTTTTAGATTTTGTCAACCAATTTGCACATGATTTTGAATTAATTGGAACGACAGCTTATGATTTACGAGGTTTTATAGAAGTACTTGATCGAGCCTCTCAAAAAACTTTCAATTCTCCATTGATCACAAGACATTTATTTCTGGCCCTTGTAAGACTAGGCGAGTTCGATGAAGCAGAACATGCCCTTCACGCCTATCTCTATCTTGTCGGCCTTGTGTCACATGGCTGGAAGGAAGCACGTCGTGACGGTAGGGCGTTAGCTACTGGTAAATCGGGTTTAAATATCGCAGTGCCAGATATTCATCCAGATATTGAACCCGATAAAATGGAGCCGGCTGATGAAATGGCAGACTTTAAATCAACAGAAAAAGAGGATGTGATCGATACTTTAACAGTGATTGTTACGGCTATCAAGATGTACAGTGATGATCTTCGTCGGGGAGTAGATGCAGCGGAAATGGCGGATCTCGCTAAACAATTATATCAGCAACAATCCAAACAGGACCAAACAACACGGCTTTTGGAAATAGGTACCGAAGTATACCGAGCAGTGGGTATAGCATTTGGTTTACTAGGATGCCAAAGTAAGTCAAAAAATATATATCTCATCTTCTTTTCTTTATTTATAAACATATCCATGTGTTGTAGCTGTTGATCCGGAATTGAGACCTCAATATCACGAAAAAGCACTCTTTTATCTTCAAAGAGCACTTGAAATGGATCCTGATTCATGGAAAACGTATTATCAAATGGCTCTACAACAGGCAGAGATGCGCAATATCGGACAAGCAGTACAATCAATCACTCAAGCCATTCAAAGAAACCCTCGCCACATCTCTCTCTGGCATTTATTGACGCTTCTTATCACATGTCCTGCCCAAGGAGGCTTCACACAAGCACTCAAGACGTGCGATATGGGAATCCAACAAGCACAACAGCAAGATGTTAGTAACGATAGTGTTGACGGGCTCTTATTAAGCAACGATGAATACGAAAAAGCATCACAGCAATTAATCTATCAAATTACGCGTACATTGCTACTATTTACAGTCTATGGTCCTGATATAGCGCTCGCCTCGTCTGAAACTTTGTTTGCAGCATTTCGAAGAATTGCAATACCCGAGCTCTCTACCTCACATGCGGGCAGTAGTGGTGCACACGACGGCATGATTATCTCAGGCTCTCTTGGAAACCTCATGGAGATCAATGGGCAGAGAGGGCGAGGACGAAGTGCAAGTAGCAGTATTGTAGGAGCCAATGGTGGGCCACCACCTCAAATATCCACCAGTACTACTCATATTGGATCAAAATCGCATGATAACATGCTGAATACAAAAACACTTGCCGCTGGAAGAGCTCGATCATCATCTAATGTAAATGCTAGTCAACTATTGGCCGTTCCTGGAGAAGAGCCTAAACAGCATCACCACCATCATCATTTACATGGATTGCATTTATTTGGGTCTAAAAGTTCTGGTAGCCAACATAGTGGTGCGAAAAACGATCAGCAAGTCTATGTTAAAACTGATCCTGTTGCTAATTACAGCATACAATCAATGCCCATATCACCCAATGGTAAAATCATAATACAGAGAAAGACATAATTAAACAGCTCATTTATATACTTAGTAGAAGGACTGAATAATAATTCAGTACTATCGTTTCAAAGTTTGGCTCCATCTATCCTCAGCAACACAACACAGGGCAGCAGTATTTTACAGCCTAACCATATACCCACAAAGCCTAGCACACGTACCTTGTTACGTCGTGCTACATCCGATCAAGTGTTATCAGATTTATGGGCCTTGACAGCGCAGATGTTTATCAAGTCAAACAAATTAGAGGAAGCACGTAAAGCAGTTGAAGAAGCTGAGAATGTGGACTGGACTAGTAATCCGCAGGTATGGTGTGTACTTGGGCTTTTGTTGAAGAAGGAGGGAGGAAGAGAAACAGAAGCACAAGCGGCGTTTCAAAAGGCACTTGTGATTGATCCCAATGATGTCCGTGCACAGCTAGAACTTGCCAAATTGTACATTCAACAAGACAACATCGAACTTGCAGAAGGTATTTTGAGCTCTTTGACAAAATCCAATGGCTGGGATTGTGCAGAAGCTTGGTAAGTATAGAAAGGGGAGAAAAGAGAGAGAGAGAACATTATTTCTCATGTTATTTTTAGGTTACATTTAGGTGAAATTTATAGAGATACTGGGAGAATGGAGCGAACAAAAGCATGTCTATTTTATGCTCTTGAGCTGGAATCGACAATGCCAATTCAACCATTTTCTATTTTACCACGTTATCTATAAATAAATGGCAATTGTAATAGCACAACTTGAGACTTATACTATAGTAGTTAACACCTTGATGTTAGGGAGAATCAAGGTTGCCTATATTTCCAGAAAAGGCATATAATTCTTGTATTATAATAACGAATAAGATTTATTAAATTAACACGTATGCGATGTAATGATACGATGTAGCTCCTGTATATATGTGTGAGTAACATAAAGTAATCATGATAATGAATTACCTTCTCAAGATCGGCAAGACTGGATAAGCTCTTTTCCGTTTCTTTCTCTGCCACAATATCTGGCTTTGACAGCTGAATAGCTGGTTTTTTACTCGAGAGATGACTAGTCATAGCTGCACCAGAAACAGAGTTCTTATTATCAGGAGTCCGTGATTTAGGATTGAAGTCTGAAATGGAGCATTGAGTTTGAGGTGTTGCTGTGTCGATGCGTTTCAAGTTTAATATTTGCTGATCAGTACGTTTTTCCGGAAAGACTTTGCTATTGGAGGAGGAAGTTGTTTCTGGTTTATTTGCAAAGTTGTGTAAAATAAAGTGTTTTTCCTTGTTTTTAACTTTTAATAATACGTCTGATAATTTCAGGCTTTCGCTTAGTAAAGTATCTACATTGTAAATATTAATCAGTAACTATAAAGTCGCTTTGGTTTTTACTATATATACCTTTGCCATTTGAGTGTAAAATAAGTCTATAATTATGTGGTTGATAGGTATCTGAGATGATGTGGAATTTGACCAATGCAAGTAAGGTGAGTTCTGATATAACAATGTTTGTAGGAGTAGCAATAAGCTTGTCGATCCTTTCCATTTCTGCATTTTCTTTCTTGTTTTTACTACCAAACCTAAATAGTGATGATGCTTTTATCGTCTTTTCTGCAGGGATAACTGGAGTTTTTAGTGAGACTTTAATATGAACTCTTCCGCTTTTATCAATGACTCGTTTAATGCGTTTATGTAAACAGAATTGAACGGCTGAGTTGTACATAGTTGAAGTTCTCTTTTTCTTCTTTTTTGAAACATTGCAGTCTGTAGTTGAAGTAAATTGTTGAAACTGAGCAAGAGAAGGCATAGGTGTTGTTAAATGTGCAGTTAATGATTCATAAATAGCATAAGGTTTATCTTCAGAATCAAGTATTATTTCGTCACCATCTCTTGTTTCTACTGTAAGATAATACTCTACACCACTGCTTTTGCCGTAGGATCTACCATGTTTTGTCTCTATTTCTGATATATGAAATTTCTCTAATGTGCTAGATAATAATTCATTGACGCTGGTTGATTCTGTCACTCGGATAGAATGATAAGAGGCGCCTACATCAACATTGCCTGCAAATACACGAATTACTTTGGAGTTTACTGGTATCAACTGAGTATGATTATTGGCAGGAGGCTCCTCAATAAGCAAGTTATCTTCTATTTCAATTGATGCTACTTCATCTTCAGTATCCGTATCTTCTTCGTCATTTGTCATTTCTTCCACCCATTCTTCATACTCTTCTTCCTCTATTTCGTCTTCATTTTCACCGTGAAGTAATATTTGAAGTTGAATATCTAGTGAAGTTGACAGAATCACTTTCTTCTTTTTCTGATTATTTTTTGGTTTCTGTGACACCTTGTTGATATAATGTGCCGCTTGTTCTAAGGAAGTGAGCTGCCAAATTATGGTAAATTAATTCACTAAAACTTAAATACAATTCTATATTATTTTATTTACCTCTACGTTACGATGTTTGTTGAGCCGTGCTAGTCTCTCAAAAGGCATTTCAATATTTTCAGCAGGAATGTAGCCTACTTCTGATGTTTTCAAGTCTCTAATCAACCACCAATAAGAGTTTGAATCATTTAATAGCGTGAGGGTATCTCCTTTTTTGACAGAAGCCTGTCCGTCAACTGTTGCTTCAAATGTATGAAGTGTATAAACTAAATCAAAATTGATATTTTCATCGGGTATACTTGAAGAAGACGTATAATCAGAGCCTTCCTCTTCTTCTGCTTCTACGTCGTCGTCGTCCTCTTCTTCTTCGCTATGTTCCTCTTCTTCTTCTGTAATTGATAGCTCCGGCGAAGGTGTCCATTTGTTTTGCATTCGATCCTGTGTCGTTAAATTTCTTGACATTGTAGACAAGAAAGAGAGAAAAAAAAAAAAAAAAAAAAAGATAGTATCAAGATATTATTGGGAGGCGGGTTAAAAAAATATAGAAAAAAAAAAGGGGGGGGAACAAAAATATTTTTATTAGAGTGTCAAAGAAGAGGTCGAAGAAGAGGCAGAAGAGCTGTTTGACGAACAAGCAATAGTGAAATTTGCAAACATAGATTCAATATAAGGTGCTAGTTTTGGTCTCCTTTTTGATAGTAATACCAATTCTTGTTCATGTGGAATAAAAAAGCTATGACTATTAGGGTTCTTTGATAGTTCCTTCAATAGCTGGACTGCGACTAAAGCAACACCTTCTATTTCTGAATTATCAATATACAAAGGTAAATGCGATTTTTGAATGTGTGTGGATAATTCGTTCCTATCAGAGAACTCAGCATGTGTATCACAATCCATCCATAAACAGTTGGCTTCGTTAGGCTGTTCAACATGCTCATGTAAAATATGGTTTCGCAGTGTAAGCTCATCACGAAAGCTTTGTGAACAATTAACCCAATGACACATTAATTCCACCTCTAAAATTAGGTTAATTAGACTAACAAGAAACATGTTTTTTTTTTTTTTTTTTTTTTTAAAAAAAAAAATAAGGTTACCATCTTGAAGAATACACATTTTGACTTGTATACCACGTATTGTGGTCCCTTCCAAAACTGCGCCTTGTTTTTCTATTCCATTTGCAATAGGAAAAGCAATTTTTAAGACAGTATAAAAGTCTTGTATACGTAGAGCCTTTTCATGACCAAATCTCATTTGATATAAAAGATACATGTCATCAAGAGATAATTCACTATTACTTGCTGTCAACTCGAATTTATCTTTAAGCCAGCCTAGACAACGATAAGGTTCGTCCAACTGTTGATATAGAGATAAGTTAGGTACGCAAGGTAAACTGCCATGTTTATGCCTTAAGAATGGAGGATCAGAGCGGTGATCATGAATGACTGTTGTACGAAAGTATTTGCATGGTGCCATTAGTAAAGAGACCAATATACTAATATTTGCACCGTCATGAAGTGAGAGTAAATGTTGACCAAATGAGATAGATTGAGTAGTATATTGATATAAATATTCCAAACTAGTACCGATTAACTCTTCGTCGTTTGCTATTAAGAACTGAGTAATTCGATTTGAAGTCTGACCTGAAGTGGGCAATAAATAGTGAAGATTAGAAGTTGACTTGTTGGCTAGTTTAGTCAAGATACGAATAGAGCCAAGAATGACAGATCTTTCAGTTACAGATAATAAGAGGTTATTGAGGCAGCCGATCACAGAATCAAATGGACCTAGTTCAACAAAAGGTGCCATATTCTCTAAAATATCGATGCAATGACTGTAATGAGAAGAGTTCTTTGTCACAAGGCATTTAATAAGCATTTGTTTAAATTCACCACAAGATGCAAAGACTTGAATATTTGATTCAATGAAGGAAAAGTTGCGAATGATATGAAGTACTTTTAAAATAGTTTTTTGAGCATTTGATTGATCTACTACTGTAAACATGGTTTCTTGTAAGCAATGTTCTGTTATTCGTATGAGTGCATTCAATAAAGTCCTATTTTTACTCATTAAGAGTTTTTGTGGGCTTTCATAAGAAATGGTGACTATTGTATTAAGGGCTCGATCAACATCAAGTCTATTTTGTGATTCCAATGATGATAATAAACTGATTTTTGAGCGTTCATCAAATTTCATGCCTATATTATATGTATGGTTAAGCCTAAAGAAGTCTATAGAGAGTAGTATTTTTTTTTTTTTTTTTTTTTTTTTTTTACCTGTAATACAGTCTATATTATCTCTTTGTTCTGTTGAATGTACATGCTCAATAGGCTGTGTTTGGTGATGTCTTTCAGATACTTCGCATTGATGTCTTTCGTTGGTGTTTATTAAGTTAAATGGGATAGGTGTAGGTAGTATAAATGTTTCGTTGCCAGAAGGTATATATGGATGCTTTGTTTTGTTATTGTTATTCTTTCTAAATGATTTTCCAGCAAGTGTTGATGCTTTATGTGCTTCAGGTCCTTTTAATTCTTCAGGTGGGACCCATTCTTTTCTCCAAATTTGCTCTTCTTCCCATCCTAACTATAATTATCATTAATATTTATCAATAGACAAAAGGTCTTGTTTTCTTACTAAATTTCGAATATAAAGGCCTTTTAGTATATACGCAGAGTTGGTACATGTTGAAGGAAAATCGAATATTTCGCCTATTTGTTTCCAGCTTCGTTTTTTAGTCACCTAATAGAAATAATTAGAATTTAAACACAAACAGAGTACACAAGGCGGTACCTGATCAAATCCACCGGCATTTATTACTTCGTTATACAACTTGTATAAATCCACTTTCTTTCCTCCCAATACAGGTTCTGACAATAAAGTTGTACTAGAACATACTTTTTAATATAAGCTTATAAAAGACTACAAATGAACTCACCCTTTTGTTGAATGGAATGCCTTTAATTGCTCAATAAAATTTATATAATCGTCTGTTCTTTCAATATCATCTACTACTACTTTTGACATTTTTCAAAAAAAAAAAAAAAAAGAGAGAAAGAAATAATAGATAATTACAGTTTCAGTTTACATTTACGGGAAAAAGGGACATTTTCGTGGTAGAATCTTGTACACGTGATATGCGCATTACTTTTACTGATGATGTTTGCTCGCCGAAAATGTTATCATAATGCCTTTGAGATTGAATATACAATACCTTAAAGATTGAATATTTAAATATACAATAAAAGGAGGCTACATTATACTACAGTGTAGTAGATCTATCCTGCTGAAATTGACTGTATGCATAGTAATTTTAATTAAAAAAATAAGCTACAAAAACTTTAATATGGTATCATTTAGTCTGCTAGAAATCATAGATGTGTTTTTTTCCAAGTACTATCTGTTGCCTGATAGATAACATGACACAACACTGCTGACTGTCTTTTTCACTCTTATTGATGAACCATTTTTAGGTCCTCGGATTTCCTTAAATATTCCGGTGGTGGCTTAAAATTAATGAAAGCCAATAAATAAGATTTTTGCAACCAGAGTTTAGTTTCTCCTTCCTCTTTAAAACTAATCATCATTTAAAATGGTAAGTCCACCCATCCATCCATCCATCCGTCCATCCACTCAATGACTTACACATCCTTTCTATTAGGGTCGTGTTAGAACCAAGACTGTCAAGAAGGCTTCTCGTGTCGTTATCGAAAAGTACTACCCTCGTCTTACTTTGGACTTCCAAGTTAACAAGAAGATCCTTGATGAAGTTTCCATCATCCAATCCAAGCGTCTTCGTAACAAGATTGCTGGTTTCACCACCCACTTGATGAAGCGTATTTCTCGTGGTCCCGTCCGTGGTATCTCCTTCAAGCTCCAAGAAGAAGAACGTGAACGTCGTGATAACTACGTTCCCGAATTCTCTGCTTTGGATACTTCCAACGTTGAAATCGATCCCGAAACTGAGGTAAGCTTAACATTTTTTTATATCTTGCACCCAAAAAAAAATTTTTTTTTTTTTGTAAATCGCTTGTAAACTTCTTTTTGTCAAAGAGTTTGCCTTTTTTTTTTTAAAAAAAAATGAAAAAAAAAAAAAAGATCTTTCGATGGCCATTTCGAGTTCAAAAAATGTAACAGTTTTTTGCGGTGTCAAGATCTTTTTTTAATATAGCTTATGGACCTAACGCTGGATTTTTTTTTTTCCTAGGCTTTGTTGAAGGCTATCAACTTCGATAACCTCCCTGGTGTCAAGGTCACCGAACCCATTGCTGCTGCTCCTCGTCGCAACAACAACCGTGGTCCTCGCAAGACTCAAGCTTAAATACTTTTTTTTTTTTTGAATTATTAAAAAGTCATTTACATTTAATATTACACTGTCATCTTTATTTTTAACCTTGGGAATGATCGGATCATTATATAAAATATGCTATAAAAATGAGTTATTATAATCATATTGCCTTTCTTCTATTATTCTTCATATTTGTGTCATGCTTTACTGGTTATTCATATTGACATGTCTATTGTTGGGTCCAATAGAATGCGTGTTTAATGTAACCTCTAATAAAAATATTATCTACTATTGGTAAAAAAGCTATAATCCACTAGGAAGAAAAATTATGCTCAAGTCGTTGGTTATTATTAATTAGGGGTCAGAATTCAGCGAGTGTAGCGCCTAATGATTCACTTCATCAACTATGGCAAAAGGTTTAGCTAAAAAACAATTCAAAGGTTACTTGAAAAGTATACTAACGTCCTTTGGCGCCTCTGTAGCGGTTATCGTATTACTGTGATGATGACGATAAGGATATCATTATACTCTCGTTTTTACATCAATTTGGTAAATAGAACACACTCTATCCCGGAGATAAAACGAATAAAGTAACCATATAACTTCTTCTAAGGGCAAGGAAGATCAACTGCGTTTGATTTGGCAAATCGTAGTCAAGACTGTAAAGGGGTTATCCCTGGTAAGTATCCCAAAGAACAAAAGCGATAAACTGCAATCTAGATCTTGTTTTTTTTTTTTTTTTCAGGAACACAACTCCTAGACTGCCCATTTATGGAAGAAGGTATTAATATGTAGATAGAATAGATCTACCCAATATACTCATAAATGTACCTACAGATATTAGATATTGTCAAAATAAGGGAATAAAGATCATCTTGTCTATGGGAGGTGCAACGCCAGCATATGGACTGAAAACAGAAAAAGAAGGAGAGGATTTAGCAAACGAATTATGGGATACTTTTGGTGCTGGTCACTTGAGAAACCAATCAGCAATTCGACCTTTTGGCAATGTCTCAATAGACGGGTTTGACTTGGATATTGAGAATGGTGAAAAGATAGGCTACACAGCTTTTGTAAATAAAATGAGACAAAATTTTGGTATAACTATCGTATTAGAGAACGATTCCATAGTATTAACATGTTATCTAGAACTCGACAAATCAAAGACCTATTATATAGCTGCTGCTCCTCAATGCCCTTTCCCTGATTATTATGTAGGTGATGTCCTTAATCATGCCTGGTTCGATTTCATTATGTAAGCCACTTAATAGAACGCCATTTGCTTTGTATCTAGAAGACTAATTATTGTCTATGTATACGTATAGGATTCAATTCTATAATAATGTAAGTTAAAACAGGGTATATATACAATAGCCTCTTTACTCAATTATTCTCTAGTATTGTAGTGTTATCTATGAAAATCAATTCAATTATCAAATCTGGGATACTTGGGCTAAGAACGTCTCCATAAATAAAAATGTTCGATTGTTTGTGGGTATACCTGGTAGTCCAAGTGCTGCAGGACGAGGATATGTACCCTACACCCAACTTGTCCAACGTGTTGCGCCACTCCAATCCTTATCTTCTTTTGGTGGTATTATGGTTTGGGACGCATCTCAAGCGTATGGAAACACAGGTGAAATATTACCAAACTATGCATACGGCATTAAACGGCTAATAAGACAGTAAATTATATACGATACAAAAAAAAAAAAAAGCACTCCTGTTTTAATAGATTTTCATATTAGAGATGCCAATGATACATTGCCTATCCTATTTGCGCCAACTACTTCTGTTGTTCAGCCCTTGTCTACAACAACTCTACCTGCTGCCTCTGTAACAATCTCCTCCGATGATACAAGAACAGTGCCTTCAGTTACCAGCCATGCTGTAAATAATACGTCCCCTGAATGCAGCAATAGTACTACATACTATACAACGGCCACATTAACGCTGAACAATAGTATTGTTACTAGGTATATCGTGCACCATGTTCATCTTTTTATCGATGGCCCCTAATTTTATTTTTAGTACCATTTCTAGTGTATATCCCACCACATGTACATCGACGAATAGTGTTAGCGTTACCCTGTATCCATCTGTGCCTTTACCAGTGGCTGGAAAACCATGCTCAAACGAGGGATTGTTTATGTGCAGTGCCAAAAACGCATTTGCTCAATGTGTCTTTAATCAATGGGTAGTTCGAGAATGTACAATGGGTACAGTTTGCAAAGAAAGCTATGACACGTCACCACCTTCTATATATTGTGGATTCCCGTAAAAATATAAGGAGTCAATGTAGAAAACAGATTTTTCTGACAAAAAAAAAAAAAAAGAAAGGGGGAGGGGAAAGTTTATTCTGAATAATAATTAAAATGCGTGCGTTATATTGGTATATTATATACAGGATTTATCAAGGTAGATACATAGATTATAAGAAAAGGTCATGGTTATTGTTAGCATACACTTGATGTTCTAAAGGAAAGGATGAGGAATCACATGGAAAGAGAGCGCTGTATTCTTCTTCTGAGCTAGTTGTTGATTCTGTATCTTGTTGCTGCTTACGGCGAGTCCCTGATCTGTTGCGTTTCTTAATAACATCTGTTTTTAAACTGAGTGGGCGTACTGTACCGTGAAGCTTAAGAAATAGACCACAGGCATTGCATAGTGGTTGACCTTGAGGATTACGTCTCCATAGTGGAGTTGTTCCAGTTTTACAATTAGTACAGCGCGTAGAGCTATGCGTTGTCTTGCTGTTTGTATCAAGATAGGTCTTGTTGTGATGCCTTTTTCTTTTGCTATCAGTTTGTAAGTTGTTATTCTTTCTCTTTCTTCCTCGTTTCTTGATTTCTTGTACAGGGAAATGAGCTTCTTCTTCATACTTTGAAGAAACTGAAGAAGGGGAGGGTATGGATGCAGCTTGAGGAGAATCAAAAGTTAATAATAATGTGTCATAGTCAAAGGATAAATCAAATGGGTAATCAAAGAGAATATCATTTTGTTTCGTAGGCTCTTGTTGTAAGTAAAGTTGTGGTTGTGGTTGCATAATAGAATGGTCCTGATATTGAGACCAATTAAATAATGATTGATCAGATTGTAATAAGTAGAGAGGAGAAGTAAATGTTTGATTGTCGTTCATTCTAGTTTTATGAAAAGAAAAGAAACAAGAAGGAAAGAGAGAGCTCAATTTATATAAAATATTTTAAAATGGTGAAATGCCTGAATTGAATGGCGAGAAATAAATTACTTTATTTGTATATGTGTTACATTTCAAAAGATTAGAAGAATTCCTTTATTTAGTCATGAAAAAAGACCCTTTGTTAGGTAAGCCACATTAACTCTTATACTCCTTCTTTTTTGTTGTTTTACATATATAACATGAAAACGTGAATATTACAAAATGTAAAGGGAGAAGTTATGTATTATGCATAATATCATTAGGAAAACTCCGGCTTAGTGTTATGCTTATTTTTTATATGAAAATTACTTTAAGTTATGATAACGGAGCCAAACGGGCAGATCAGCATGTATCATTGGTACTCCCTGTGATGTGATGAACACAAAGGATGATTTTGATTGGGTATTGCCATTTATTTTTCACCAGAGGAAAATAATTCATAAGGCGCTAATATTTAGTCTTGTATGCCAAATAAAAGGGACATATCAGGAGGACAAAATAAATAAATTTCAAATCATTAATATAAAAGTAAGTTACACTACAGGCAGCATTTAAATGGTAAAACATGGGATAAATGCTGGAAAAAAAAAAAAAAAAAAAAGTCCTATCACACCTATATATACTGATAGAATATGTATTACATATAGCACCTATGTTATGAGTTGGTTTAACTGTTATTTATATTACTTCAATTGGGGTTGAAATATATATTGGAAGGAATTTAATATCAACATATTTGCCAATGAAGGTATAATAAAAGAAATCGCTGCAGATCGCTACATAGTACGAAAGCCAAATTACCGGATTTTACCTCTTTTGCATGTCAACCCATTCTTCTTATAACGAGATAGAAAAATAAATCTTCTATCAGGGACACTTATAACGAGTACTGTGACACCTCAATATCTTTGCTTGTATGAGAGTTATCTTTTTTAAACCCTTATCAGGAAAAAGCATATGACAATTTGTTTGAAAAATTGCCCTGTGTGTTCACAGTTTTATAATTGGCTCAAGACCCGTGACTATACTGATACAAGTTACAAAAGCATCTTGAAACAAAACAACGAGCTATTTTATTACGCGCAAAGAATAAGAATCCAAAGTAGTGGCTAAAATGATAAATTGCTGCAGTAGTTGTATAAATACTTCTTGCAATAGAATTGAGGGTGATGTTGATACATAGTGAGGCTAGATACATGTATAATATAAAGATTAGATTAGACAACATATAGATACTATGGTAACGCCTCTTTTTTTTTTTTTTTTTTACACAATCACTTGAAGTATGATTTTCTACAAATAAGCATTTTGGGTAAGTAAAGCAGCTCTTTTCTTTTGCAATTATTTAATTACTTGAACCACAGAAATAACAGATTGTCATAAAACTACTTGATGAAAGAAAGAAAAAAAGAAATGTATAAAGTTTGAGTTTAATACACACTCATAAAGCCCCTTTTTATTGTTTGTTTTTTTTTTTTTTTTTTCTTTTTAAACTTAGTATTTTATCCGATTTTTAAGGAAGACATGACTTGAAATGGTCACTATCCACTGTAGTATAGCATTGGCCCTCTGTTTGAAGATATTCAAGTGTATCTCTAATTTCTGTTTCTGTGTACATGTCTCTTAACTTGTAACAAATTTGATCAACTGAACATCCATCAACTGTATCATCAAAGCTTTTGATCGTTGCATTCACACGATCATGAATACTATTACCCGTACTTGCTAATCCTCCAGAAGTTAATGTATTCTCTGTCTATTAAAGGAGTTAACTATATATACACTATAACATATATACATATATATAACACTTACAAAGACTGAAGATTTACTGGGTCTTGTAAAAGTTAAATGAGTACGAATAGCTTCAAGGAAATGATACGAAATCTCATTAAAATCAGTAATGGGTCTCATTTTATGAGCCATGAATGTGATGCGATTATTGAAACTATTCAACTTTCCACTCACTCGAACGTATGTATCCACCCTAAGAAATTCTGGTCAAATCTTGTCTTTTTTTTTTTTTCGCAGTAAAACTTACAACAAAGCACGACGAGAATCAGCTTCCTCAGGAGATTCATTTTGTTCAACCCATTTTCTAGCTTCAATAGCCCCTGTTCCGTCTTCAACGGTATATACATAGTTGGTTGCTTGTTCACTAATGTTACGAATGATTCCGACAAATGTAACCTGAATCAAAATGTCAGAAATAATCAACAAACATTACATTTTCATCCCCCTTTGATTTTACCTGTGTAATTTCGGCATTGTCTACTTTAAAAACGTTATCTTGAGGGACCTCTGCACTTCTGATTTGTTTGATAGTCAAAGCTCTCATAGTGTTTTCACTCAAGGGTTTCTATAGTGAACACTACTTAGCAACTTGGATCCAAAAAAAAAAAAAAAAACTCACTCTGGCGTAACCACTTTGGTTATTGTTGTCAACATCCATATAGCCTGCAGAAGGGAAGTCCATTTTTTTAACGTAGAAAAAAAAGAATAAAGAAAGAAATACTTTGCGAAAACGCGTCTCCGTTTATTTTTTTTTTAAATTTCTGAAAGGAAAAATTAGTGATAGATGGCTACGCGCTTTTTTTTTCGTGGAGATTGAATCTCCTCACTTAACAGGCGCCATCATGCTTTGCGCCCACTCTTTTTATGCTTATGATGATGACTATAAGGAATATGCGCTATATACATAGTTCTTACTGTTTCCGTGAAAAATTCTCTGACACGTATTCATTGAGACGTCCTGGACATTATTGACAGCTTAAAAATGTATAATTACATAGTACATCTAGACAACACTTCTCTTTGTCAAGCAAAGTACATGTCATCTTCTGGAAAGCAACTACTGGCAGCCAAGTTGTACGTAAACTCTTTCATTTAATCCCTCCATGCTTTATGTTACACTCGAATAAATTGCCTTTGGAATCAAAGGATAAAGAAATAAAGTTCTTCTTACCCAAGTGTAATATCACTGGGTGCTCTCATACCCTTCGCTAAGCGGCTTCTTTATAGTCGAGCTTGTCAGCTACTTTTAAAGAGACGTACGTATAAAGGGGTAAAAGCAGCAAAGAAATGAGCAAAAATATACAAAACAACTAGACGAGCTTTATTTAAGAGGAAATAATAGTACCGGGTACGTTTTGTTCTTTTCGCAAATCTAAAATAATAGCTTTCATTCTCGAAACGTCACGAGTGGGGTAAGCTGCTTTGGCGTTAGAAATATCAATCTCTCGAGCAACACTACTCCAAACATTGGATGCGCTTGCTTCTTCACGACTCTTTAATAACTTATCTTCACGTTCTCTACAAGAAAAGCAATTAGCCTGCTGCTCGTTTCAGTATTTACCTTCCTGTTACCTGTTTTCCTCGATAGCCTTTTGTTTCTTATCATTGTAGTCTTCATAGAACTTATCGATATCTTCTCTGGCTTTATTTAATTTTTCTTGTTTCTTGGCAGTCTCCTCTTCGTCTCGCTGTGCAATAATTCTCTTTTGGTTTTCACGCCATTGTCTATTAAATAAAACCTATTTTAGTTTCTATAAATCTCTCAAGGTGCACGCATCAGGTTACCTTACAACTTCAGGTTCCTCATCAGGCAGCATTGCCTTATGAAAAGCCTATATAAAAGTTTAGAATGAATTTTTTCATTTACACTTTTCTCCCCAGTACCTTGGAGGACTCGAGATGTTCAGCTTGGGGGTAGTTACTTTCAAAAACAGAGTAGTCATTAGCAGGAGTAGAGACTACGCTGGAAGGTGACAAAGCAGCGTATTGGCTTTGGGTTGTTGAATGCGCAAGGTCAGGTGTTTCTGAGATGGAAATGGGTGATGTAAAATCGCTTATATTGTCCATGGTTGAAAAAAGGTCAGCATCTCCTCCCAAAACAGCTCTTTCTCGAGCGAGGAAGTCGGCAGTGGGGTCGTTTGAAGAACTGAAATCACCAAAGTCAGACATTATGAAACTTATAAAGAAAAAGAAGAGGCAACAACAACAAAAGCGAAGAAGAATTATTTATGGTAACACGACGACTTTCTTTATTTGCTACATAATAACTATTCACCTTCTTGACTCTCTGTTGCTAGTGTTCCCATATTACGTAAAGAGTCCGATAGTTCTTCCAATTCTCTCTGCTTCTTGCGCTCGCTTTTTTCAATGGATTCAATGATTTTTCTATATTTTTCAGTCTTTATAAACTTTGGGACAGAATCTGTAGCCATCAAGCGGCAAATATGGTCGTTAACTTTGTCAAATAACTTCAATATTAAGCGAAGACTTTGTGACGGCGAAGAGGTTGTAATGAAAATGGTAGGTTTTCCTTGCCCATTATATGCTGGCATGACCGTAACTACCGAATTCACAACACGTGCCATCTCCAAGCACAAAGCATGCTCCACATTAAGCTCAGAAGGTGCTCCAGACGCTAAATACGTTGTCCAAATATCATAAGCATCTTCCAGTAGTCCTTTTTGGTACTGAGAAAACAAAGCGGGACTTTGACTACGGCATTTTCGACGAAGCGTGTTGTAATCAATCCAAAAATCCAGATTCTCCTCACAGAAATTGGCTCTCAAGAAATCCTTAAAAGGGGAACGAAGTTTAGCATTTTCCAGGATGATTTTGAGTCTTGCAGAGTTACTTTCCTTGGAGTCGTTTGAATCAGTAGCTGTTGTAGTATTTGGGGGCCTTGAGTAGACCTGATCTTCCAACAGAATGGTCTCTGGGTCTTGTGATAAAATCTCTTGGAGTGTTGCCTCCCCATCGCCCTGAATTTTTGATGAGTCGAGATTCATTGTTGTTGTTGTTGTTGGTTTTACAGGCTCCGAAACAATCTGCTTGCCTTTTTCAGTTACCACAAACATGGTCATTTTTGACGGCTTGAGTGGTTGGCCGTTATACTTAATGTCCTGAAATTCGAGCCAATTATATTTGATGAAACATTGTGCGATCGACTCTGCTTCTTCGCGGCTAGCTAAGGTGGTGAATTCCATAAGCCAATCGCAGCACATTTGTGATGAAAACACTGTACGCATGGTCTTGACTGTTTTCGATTGCGAGATACGACTTGACACGGAAAGTGTTAACAGATAGTTGCCGAGCATCTGAACACGGGAGTCATGGCTTAGCGAAGAAGACATTACAAAAGGAGCACCACGGGAATGGGTGGATGAAGATGTCGTAGACGAAACTGCTGAGGATGCAGAGGACGGTGGATTGCTTCGAGTAGGCACAGGTGATGATCTTGCGTTATCAGAATTGGATAGTTCGCCGTCTAAAGGTAAATCAGTCATCATCACTTTGAATACAACAGAGGCAGTTGCTCGGTTGAGAATGAGCTGATCATCATCAAGGTTACGTTCAAGGCGAACTAAGTGGATGGCCTCCATATGACTGAAATGCTTTCGCAAGTTACTAATGCTAACTTCAGTTCGCACACAAAAATCTTGAAGCACACATAATCCCTTTGGGGTAAGATACCATATACCTTTGTCTCGAAAGGATTTGTTCTGCGGATCTACTGCGTTTTCCATTAACCTGCAGTTTAGAAAATGCTGGCATAACGATTTAGCAACCTCCCTTGCCATGTTAAAAGTCGTTGTAGTCGTTGTACATTGCTGTCGGGATACATCGTTTGGGTCGGGTGTCCTGACGGTATGAGAGAATTTCAAGTTGCCTAATGCTTGAATAGCGTCTTCTGATGTAAACGTGCTGTAGTAATTTCTGAACAAATATTTATGTGTGTCTAGTGGTATTTGTACGATAAGCGCACCGAATAGATCGTGAATATCCTACATTACATACTACAGTATTAATAAAGGGATCATCCTTAAGTGTTGATAGCTTTTTTTTTTTTCACCTTTAAAAAAGGACGACCGTCAATTGTAAACTTCATCATTGATGTGTAAGCTTGCTGCGAAATATTTGATTCCATTGTTTTATGGGGGAGGGGCGAGAATATGGTAGAGTGTATAATACAAGAATAAAGAAAATAAAGAAGACAAAAAAAGGGCTTTTTTAATTAGTTAAAAAAAAAAAAGGAGTTTCCCCTCCCTATTTATATTGTTATATCGAAACGCTTGGACCTTTCAATTAACATCCATGCGATGCACACACTTTATTTTATTTTGACAAAAATACTCCTTATTTGTATCACTAGGTTTGTTTTGATTATTTATTATTGATATTGTATAATAGATGTAAGTTAACGATAAGATTGGTCCAACAAGAAATTCGTAGCAAGCTCAAGATCTTGATCATATCGATCCAAGGCATCCAAAGCAGCAGCGGGTTCGAAGCCCATATTCACTAATTCCGCGATATGACTCCCTTGAATAGTGTCTAGATCATAGGCAAAATTATTTTCATCTTGCTGATGAATTCCACTACTATTATTCGAAGCGGCAAACGATGTCGCCCCCGTAGGTGATCTAATTGATGGTGTATTCTCTTTAGAAACTGAAGGCTTGATTTCAGGTGCCTTTTCTTTCTTATCCTTTTTCTTTTTGAATCCAATACTCTTGGCTAAAGACATGATGTTCTTTTTCTTCTTCTTCTTTTTACCATCATCTTCAACTTCCTCCTTCTTTATTGGAGTTTTTGAATTTTCGTCAACTCCTCTCGATACCCCTTGAGACCCTTCTACGTAAGGTTCTGATTTTCCTGTATTTGATGTATGCTTGTTATTTATTTCGTTTGCCGAGGGTACTTTAGATGCTGGTTGAATACCTCTTTCAGCAATCGACGTATTGCTCAAAGGTTCGGAAAATGTGGGAGTTGTTGCTGCAGGTGATGATTTTATTACTGTATTAGTGTTGTCTGTTTGCGCTGTTGTCATTTCAGTTGATTGGTCAAACGAATCTTGAAATCCTTGGAAAGCAGAACTAGAAGCGGTTGGCATGTTAAGCGGAGGAACATTAAAAACATTATCAAAATCGACTTGGTTCGAATGATTTGTGTCTTGGAAAGGTGAAACTGCAGTTGGCACAGCCTTTTCTGCATTAGGTGTAACATTAAACACTTCGTCGAACTCACTCTCGTCTAACTCGTGGGACAATTTCCTGTTGATGGTTTCATTGTTTACCGTCGAGTGTACAGGAGTGCCAAAAATAGCATCAAAATCGTGAGATTGTGTACTTTTTGTTGGAGGCGGAGCAGGAGGTTTCTTAATATGCTTTTGTTGATTAGCTGGACTTGGTTCGTTGACTGGCGGAGCACGGGGCTTTCTTGATTGGGGCGGGGGGGGGGCAACCCTATGTGTACTGCTGTTAGCACTAGTGGTGAATGGGTCAGAAATCTCAGACTCAGATAAAGAACTGACTAAGACAGGCTCTTCTTCATAATCCTCTGGTAGCTTTTCCTGTCCATTTTGGACACCAAATATAGTATCAAACGTGGATGGTCCTTCTACTTGTTTCTTTTTAGCAGCACCTTCGCTCTCTGCAGCATCTTGTGCTCGTTCAACTTGCTCACTGCTTGGCTTAGGGGCGGTAAGTATTACATGCTTTTCGTTCTTGGGATTCTCTTTAGTTCTAGGGTGATCAACAATAACAAACTCGTTTTCCTCTGTATTTTTAATCGTTTCCTCCTTCCCTGTATCTTGCTTTTGGACACCTCTGTTTACAGGCGTAGAGTCAACGGCGTCATAGAAATCTTCTGTATCAGTGCTATCAGTAAACGTTTCATCTTCATTAACTTTTTCTTTCTCTTCGGTACTTTTACTCTCAGCAAGAGGTTCCAAACCCAAGGCTTCAGCGGGAAGATTTTTCGTACCATCGTGAGGAGTGCCTTTGTCGTTCTATTATGGCAATACATGAGTATTTACGAATATCAAACTTGATATATACGTTGATGTACTTACCATATTTTGATTTAAATTTGAGGTGTCTATGTGGTTTTAAGAGTATGTTAATCTTTTAATTCTTAAAGCTGCTGCTATGATTTATTACCTTCAGATTTGATATGCTTGACAGATACTTCATTATCCAAAGAATAGCCTTTCTCACTTTTATCACCAAAGTCTTTTGTCTTATTGTATTTTGCTTCATTTTCTTCAGCAATACGAATTGCTTCAACTTCTTCAAGGCGCTTATTTTCTTCTTCAAATCGCTTCCTTTCAGCTTCTTCTTCCTCCAGACGTTTGCGCTCTTCCTCAGCCTTGTGTGCAGCCTCTTCTTCCTCCAGACGTTTGCGCTCTTTCTCAGCCTTGCGTGCAGCTTCTTCTTCCTCCAGACGTTTGCGTTCTTCTTCAGCCTTGCGCGCAGCCTCTTCTTCTTCAAGTCGTTCGCGCTCTTCTTCAGCCTTGCGTGCAGCTTCTTCTTCTTCCAGACGTTTGCGTTCTTCTTCAGCCTTACGTGCAGCTTCCTCTTCTTCAAGACGTTTGCGCTCTTCTTCAGCCTTGCGTGCAGCCTCTTCTTCTTCAAGACGTTTGCGTTCTTCTTCAGCCTTACGTGCAGCTTCCTCTTCTTCAAGACGTTTGCGTTCTTCTTCAGCCTTACGTGCAGCCTCTTCTTCTTCAAGTCGTTTGCGTTCTTCTTCAGCCTTGCGTGCAGCTTCTTCTTCCTCCAGACGTTTGCGTTCTTCTTCAGCCTTACGTGCAGCCTCTTCTTCTTCAAGTCGTTTGCGTTCTTGCTCCCTCTTTAGCTCGGCAGCAGCAGCTTCAGCAGCAAGCCTTTTCTCTTCTTTGGCCTTACGACGGGCAGCGGCAACTTCTTGTTTCTTTTGGTTTATGGCATGTAGTTCGTCTAGCTCTTTAGTAATACGCATTGTTTCCATTTGAATATTATGTACACTGCGACGAAGTTTCTCATTCTCAGCTTGACCATCTTTATACTCTTTCCTTAGGTCAGATAATGCCTGTTGTGCTGCACTCAACTGGGCCTCTGCAGCGTCTAGTTCGGACTGAAGTGTGGACCAAGTGGGTTTCTCCTGCTCTAAGCGAGCTTGAGTATCACTTAATTTTTGCTTTTCAATTTCGGTTTGCTCTTGAAGGCGAACTACTTGATTTTGGAGATCATTCTTTTTTTCTTGAAGAATTTGAATACTTTGTTCAGCTGCTTTTTTCTGGTTTTTTATATCGACTGTAGACTTTTTTGTGTTTTTAATTTGGTTCTGAAGAAGATTCACTCTGTTAGTTTCCTCTGTAATCTGCTCATTATTGCCATAATCTCCTAACAAATCTTCTTCAAACACTAAAAAGACTAAAGTAAGTAAGGTTAATTTATGTCATTCTAACATTGCTATACCATGAGCTGCAGGAGCAGCAACAAATCCATGGTGCAAAGGAGAGGTCGGCGTATTCATATTTCTTTGTAGCGGTGAGGTTGACATTGAGCCGCGTTGAAAAGGTGAACTGAAAAAAGAGCCACTCGGGGAAGTAGGTGCTATCTCAGGAGAAGAGGGGGGCTGTAAAGATTTAGGTAATACCATGGGTAGCTCTTCACCATTTTTTCTCTTTTTGATTAGATGCATGGCAATCGCAAACTCATTCTTATTTAAAGCACCTGTGCTTCCAATATCTGCCAAATCCCAAATTTTGGCTAGATCGTTATCAGGCAATCTTGAGTTTTTAAAAAAGCCTACTGCCTGTGCCCCATCAATTGTTCCCTTGCGAGCCGTATCTAATCGATTAAAGAAGCCATCATATTCTGCTTTTTCTTGTTGACTGACATCCCAAGAGACCGAAGCGTTTAAAGAAGCGGGTGAGAAAGCCATGTTCCCAATTGTATCGATTCGTTTAGCTTTTGATTGTAATGAGGGTGACATGACAGGCGATGATACAAAGACTGTGGAAGGCGCTGAAGAAGCAGATAAATAAACATCTGTTGGTAATATGGATGGTAATTGTGTTATAGTTTTGTCCATTAGCTTTGCGATATAGTGCATGGCTATCACAAACTCTGTTTCATCCAAATATCCTGACTTGCGAATATCTGCAAGATCCCTTTTCGTATTATTCTTTAATTACTATATCACAATCGTTTTGTTTTTATCAAGGAAACTTACCAAATTTGAGCCAATTGTGTATTAGGAAGTCTGGATCTGGCAAAGAGTGCTTTGGCATTTGCTGCTAGGATACCGTTGGCCGTTGGATTCTGAGATTGATAAATCGATTGATATTTTTTCTTCTCTGCAAGACTGATAGCTTGATTAGAGCTAACTGGCTCTGTGCTGCTAATTGTTGAATTTGAAAGCTGAATACCTTGAAATGACGGGAGAGGTGTAACTTTTTTTTAAAGTAAAGTTCGTATCAGAAAGCATTTTTTCGAGCTGTTACTCATTTTTTACCTGTAGAAAATAAAGGTGTTACTGCTCTAATTTTATTTTGAGCACAGGCGATAAGTTTAAGCGCAATAGCAAAAGTCTCGGGTGTAAGATATCCAAGGTTTTTTTCGTCTGCGGTTTCCCATATCTATACAGCATGTTTTAAATAAGTTGACCATTTACAGAATGAGCAATTATACATACTTGAGACAAAATCTCGTTTGAAAGACCTGATTTTGCAAAGAAATCTACAGCCTCACCACCAGAAATACTGTTTGATTGGCTTTTTGAAGCTATTTTAAAGAGTTTGTTATAAGCACTCACCTCTTGTGGTGTCAATTTCGACTCCCAAGAGGACGACATTATTACGTTATTTGAATGAAAAAAGGCTTTAATTGTGCCGTGAAAAGAAAAATACAGAAATAGAATCTCCGCCGGTGTATTTTTTTGTGAACCCATGTGATACAATGCAAAAAAAAAAAAAAAAAAAAAAAAAAAAAAGAGAAAACGTTCAAAGGCTGGTAATTTTATAAGTGTGAATAGAAGGGTAAGGGCTTCAGAGAAAGTATGCATTAGCTGTTAGGGTGTATTGTTTAATAAATACTGTCTATCATGTATTAGCACTGCTGCTCATTCGTCTATTAAAGGTAATTCAACATAATGCACATATACTAATAAAGGCTTTATGCTGGAAAGACGTTATTATAGGTATAAACGAATTTCCGCTATCAGCACTATATCATCTCTCCTACTACAACGCCTTGCTATAATCTTTACATTAATTGCAGTAACTACTAGTTGAACGATAATAATGTACATTTATTACTTAGTAGCAGTAAAGGAGAGAAGGAGTTAGATACTAATTATTACTTATGTGGTTTTAATAAGCGGCTTTACTTTGAAGCATTACTCTGTTTCTTTGTGAGTGACTTCAGCATCCATGGATGTCTTTGTGCTTCTTCTGGTTTTATACGTTTTTCCGGATCCCAGCATAAGCATCTCTTCACAAAATCAAGAAATTCTTTATCTGTAGTCTTCAGCACTTGCTCCAGTTTTTTTGTAGCCGGCTGGCGTTTTTTCCCTTTTGAATTTGGCTGTATTCGGGGGTTTCCTTCATTGTCTTGCAATCAATGTTAGTCTCACTAAAATACAAACCACCTTTCCTGATTGCATTTACCAAAAAATAGTACTTTCCTGCTGCTTTTATCGATCAAATAAGCTTCAGGTATCCCTTGTATCTCCATGATACATGCCAATTGCTCTTGTTCATTTTCGCCAGCAAACAAAGGGTAGCCTGTATAAAGCTCTGCCAATATGCAACCTACACTCCACATGTCAATTGCGACACTATAATCCATACCTAGAATGACTTCTGGTGAGCGATAAAAGCGACTTTGAATATATGTGTACACTATGAATTCAGCATAAGTCTAAAAACAAAAGCTTTTGATTTCAAGGAACTTACATTTCTCGCTCTCCAAGCAAGAGCTGCCAAAATCAATTACTTTAATTGTACTTTTTGTAGGGTTTTTTAATAAGATATTCTACAATCCTGAATTAGCTTTTGATGCGTGCCTTTCTTTCTCTTTGACTTACTTCAGGTTTTAAGTCACAATGGATTAGTTTATTTTTTTGTAGTAAATCTAGAGCATTTAATAGTTGTGTCGCAAATCTAACGCGCGTCATATTTAGCTTTATGATATAGTACATGCATATACAATTACCTTCTAATCAAGCCCATACTAAACCCTTGAAATGCGTTACTTTTAATAAACTGGTATAGATTCATACTTAAACATTCAAAGACGATACACAAGTGACCTCTAAATGTAAAATGGCTCAACATGCGTACTGTGTTATGCTTATCCTCTGGGTCCCATTTAATCAAATCCTTCAAAATCTTGACTTCTACCAGAGCCTGCGCATGAAACCGCTTTTTATTGCGTATAATTTTCACTGCCACTGTTTGCCCTTTATGATGATCAAAACATTTTACGACTTGACCAAAGGACCCTTTCCCCATCACCTCTATCATTTCGTACCGGTAGTCTAAATGGTCTTTTAATTGAATGATATAATCGCCTCGTTCATCATCATAGCCATAATTGCATGCAATTACAGAAGGACTGGCTGGTCGCTTTTTAGCATGGTGTCCAACAAAATATACACAGTCGTATGTCGACATTTCTTTCTTTTCAAAAGAGGTGATATTGAACTGATATAGCTTCAGGGCTGCTTCGGGTGTCATAGCAAATCGTACAATAACTTTACTACTGTTAGACTTTTCTCCTTTTCCTCGAATTGTAACTTCCGATCTTTCCATTAAACGTTGTGCTTTCTCTCGTTCAAGCTTTGATGTCCAAGATTGGCTCTCATCGACAAGTCCTTGGAGACGCTCTTGTAGTGTATACGCCTTAGGTTTAGATAGGTTGACAGGAGTGTTCTTGTTCAAAGTTTCAGCATTTTTTTTCGTCTTTCTAGGTTGAGCTGAAGAGCGTGGCTTGTCTGGCTGAGAAGTAGAAGGTGATGATTTCTTTGAGGTAGTAACTATTGGGTTATTCTTTCTAGTAGTGGTTTGCTTGGTGGATGCACTAGATGGAAAAGGAATGCGCGTAGGTGTTTTAGGTACACAACGGGGTGCTTTATTCGACGTTGTATTTTGTTTTATTTTCATAGAAGGTTTCGACTTTATATCAGGTGATGGGGTAGGAGATATAGCCTATGAGAGGAACGTGTTAACAGTACTTTTACTAATGGTAGACTGCTTAGTTTACATTTATACCTTTTCTTTTTTTCCCCTAGTCATTGAGCTTAAATTCTTGGATTTACTTGTAGTACTATTGCCTTTTTTACTATTTCCGGGAGAGGTACACATTTTTGACACTGTAGAAGAAGAGCTTTTTTTAACACTATTGATATACTCTTCAATACTCTTCATTTCGTCATTGCTATTCGGTTTTTTGACCGTATTTTGCCGCTGTTTTAAGGAGGCCAATGTACTTAATTTTAAGACACTCGCCTGCTGGTTATTATTTACATTGGTTAAGGCTTGATTATCATTGTACGTTTTTTGAAGGTTTTGGAAAGCTAGTTTAGAGGAGTTATCATTATCTAAAGAGCTTTTCGGGCGTGTTCGTGATACAATGTTACTAACTCTGTTTGATTCAAACATATTTCGCAGCTTCAGATAATTTTCAGAAGGACTTTTAACTTTAGTATTAGAGGTGAGAGTAGTAGTGTCTGTGAAGTCAGAATTTATAAACTGTTTCCACTTGTTGGATTCTGGTGTAGAGTTCATAGTACTAGTGCTATTACTTGTGTTTCCTAAGCGGTAAGTCGCCAGCCTTTTTGCAGAAGCCGCAATCAAATTTTCGAGGTCTTCTAGAGTAAGATCGTTTTTGCTGCTGCAAGACCAATTTTTATTTTCGTATGCAATTTTACTGTACGACATTATTTAAAATAATAAAAAGAAGAATAAAAAGATTTATATTCTAACAACTTAATTAGTGCGTCGTTGTTATTATTATTATTATTATTATTATGAATTGACCCACTCTTTTAATATTTCGCTTTCATTTTAATTTAAAAAATAACAGTTAATGTCAAATGACTCAAATGTCTGCCATTTACTTGTGCTTACAATGCTTAAACGTAAAAAGAACTTAGTAAACTAAAATCAAAACAAACAAATGAAAGTCTCCTTAAATATTGTCATTACTCCTGTTTTAATCAATGTCTACTTTTGTCACCCCTATCCATATATAATTCATGCAATATCAGTGACCAATTAAATTAAATCAATGTTTATTATATGATACAAATGTTTCATATTGCATGACAGGCACTATATGCACCCCATCCTGTCAGAAGGTAAGAATCTTTAGAAAACTACGTCTACCAAACCAACTGACGCGAAAAAAGAACTTGTATATTCATTGATACTGGTGAAACCCTCTTGACTCCTTATGAACGGATATACTCAGCAATCATCAGAGCTAAAAGAACTTGAAAATAAATGGCAGTATATACTTGCACTATCACCTTGTGTTTCTATCTTAAGCTAAAAGTATACAAGTAGCTTCACCACTGACACGGCAATAACTATGTATGGAAATGAAAATAACAAGATCCCAGAGTACTTTAAAGAAGTATATTCCAAAATAATCTCTACTATGTAATAATATAATACTTTAACAGTAGAGCTATATGATGAACAAGACTCAAACATCATAAATTATCAAACTCTGAATCTATTAAAAGCCCGTCGAACATGTTGCTCAGTGTCAAGGGTATTGATGTTATGTGAAACCAATAGATATTTGACTTTTACTGCTTTGAATGATATAGATATTTTTTTTTTTTTTCATAAAGCATGGAATCTTTGTCAATTGAATTAAAAGAACTTATAGTTAGCTTTGTCAATAGCAGTGAAGAATTGACATCTTTATGCTGCGTCAACAAACTATTTAACTCTATTACATCACGTCGTCTATATAAAAAGCTAATCATAAAATCACCAAGAGCTTATCTAAAATTGAAAGATACCTTAATTAAAACTAATCATAGTCTTTGTGATTATGTCTATCGGCTAGACTTCTCTAGTTATACAACAAAAGGCTCACGCATGTCTCAAAAAAGGGCAAAATCTCTAATCAATCCTGAGGAGCTTTCCAACTTAATTCGGTCATGCAAGAATATAAAAGAATTCCAAATAGGAGAGGAAATGATGAACATTACAGGTGTATCGGTCGCTGTGTTCCAGACAATCTTTTATTTTTTAACCAGCTTAGAGACCATTGATTTCACAGCTTTTTGCAACAAAGACAATTCTCTAGAGAAACATTTTAATATTACAATTCCCAAGAAACTAACAAATATATCGCTATACATGTCTAGCGCCTTTGATCGGCAGAAATTTCTTGTACCGTTTTTTCAAAAAGTAAACGAAAATCAAAGCCCTCTCAAAAGGTTAGACCTAGGCAACACATTAGCAGATTCTGATTTGTTTCTACATCTCCAAAATATCACCACTTTGACTCATCTAAGTCTGAGAGGATGTTTTGCTGTTAATTGTTGCTCACCATTGATTAGCTATTTGCAAAATAATACACCTGACCTTTTACTACTTGACTTGGAAATGCCTTCAAGAGGAAATGCATCCAGATTCTGCCATCAATGCCTCTATGACATCATAATAGCAATGAATAGAACAGAATCTCTTAATTTGGGCGGGCACCCTAACGTTGATGACAGTTTGATGCACAGGGTAATGGCTAGTGCAAGACCGTTTATACATTTGAAATACCTTTCCTTGGCAGCAACAGGGATTACTAAATCAATTCTGGCGACTTTACTTGCTCACTTATTTCCCAACTTGTACTACATTAACTTATCAAAATCAATATTATTTGATCTGGAAGTGTTTCTAATAGTCGAAAATAGCACAATTCAAGTGATAGAAGTCGGAACAAACTACACAAGCAAATATCCAGCACAAATAAATGACTGGGTATTTACGACTCAAGGTAGAAGAGCATACTATAGCAGAGTAGGAGTCGATCCGAGATTCTGTTTTCCAAAAAAAATAATGCTTTTGGACCGACAAGAAATGTCTTCAATGAATAAATACTGGTGTTACTCATATTAAGTTATTCTTGCAAGCAGTACCTATTATATAATAAATAAAGATACATCTTGTTTGTTTGGTTATGATTCATTTAACAAAACAAGATGAAGGTTTGAGAACAACAATGCATGTCCGAAATGCGCACATTGGTACTAGGCAGTTTTTAATGACTTTAGCAACATAGAAGATCAACGCGATGAAGAGTTAAACGTAAATGTCTTTTACTCTGTAGAATAAACAATTGCTGGCTTTCTTTTTCTTTTTTTTTTTTTTTTATTGTTGTTGAACTTCAGGGAATGCTTCCATTGTTCGCGTAACCATTGTCAAGTATTCTAAAAAAGAGTTTACTGCTACACGAAGCATCTTTGTAGTATAGCATTCAAATTCACTAACAGAAATCAAGCAGTGTTAGTAATTACTTCCAAGCTATACCACTGTACCACGTTTTACACTTTGAGTATATTATTTTCATTTGTAATCACTCTTTTAACTTGGTCAGATTTCAGTTCTTTATCGACGTTCATTGACTTCTGTGCAATGAAAGCCAATCTCTCATTTGAAAAAGGGATTTCTATTAATCTTAAACTCCACTAATTAACAATAGATTCTACAATATATAATTTAGATTGTTACATTTTGTTATCCATTTATCTAATTTCTTATTATTAATCAAGAAGAAGCCCGAGATCTTAAAAAAACAGTTTAGCAAAAAAAAAAAGTTTTTTTTTTTTTTTTCCCAAATAATATTTCCATAAAGAGCATAATATTATTTTTGCAAGATTTTATGGTGATTGGTCAAATCCCACTCTCACGCGATGCAATTGCTCAAAGTTTTTTTTTAGTGTACTTGAAGACACCTTTTTCTTAAATTTTACAAAACGCACATGTTCACTACGCAGGTATTTCTGTTGAAACATATGCTTCCTTTGTATATCCGAGCGTTCTCAAGACAATGAATCCTATTATGTCTCACCCTACCATCATAGAACAAAGAAACATACCAAAGTCCACAGACGGATCTTCTTTTACTATTTATAAATGGAAACAGTTATTATGAGCACCCTTTTTCTTATTATAATCATTTTGTAAAAACTTGTATCTTTAGAGAGAAGGGTTACTAAAAAGCAAAAGGAAACTATACGAGAATCTTCGATTTTGAAGTGTCTTTAATGATGATTATGTTCTTCTTATACTTTTGCCGTGTGTAATGAACGTGTGCAATTAGCAAATTCCTCTTTTTTTTTTATTGTCTTCAGAACATTCAAGTACCTATACTCCAAGGATTAGCACGCCAGTTCTGCTTGACAGAAAAAGAATGCCGCCCAACCTTGACTGTAAAAAACTTATTGAATTACAACAAGTTCATTATTCAAGACACGGAAACGTAATCACAATAGAAATAAGGTCCTCGCATCTTTCCTTACAGATTTGAACAAAATCAAAAACAAGCAAGTTGATTTCTGTCGGTGAGCATGAATAATTTCTTTTAATTTTTAATGATGGCATAGTGTACTTGCTTATTATTCACGGTAGAAGTGATTAAAAGTACTAAGAGTAATAGGCTTACTTAAAAACTCCTTATATAACAATCCGCGTTTGCATAGTTGATGGAGGGAACATATGTAAATCTAACAATAAAGAAGCCTGAACTTTTGAGAAAAGGAAAAATTTATTACCCGCCCTGTTTGATAATAAACTAACTGGATCAAATTATTTGTAAGCAGTAGCTTCAAAACCTTTGACCTCCTTTTTTTATAGGTAAATTAACCTTGTACAAATGTCTACAACTATTCAAAAAAAAGGTTGGTTCGGTAATCTGAAACTGGAAGCACAAGAGTACTGATAAGATACTTTGCAAAGTCATAAGGCGATACTTGCGTGTGACCGAATGACTTTAAATAGGCGGCGACTCCTTTGCATTTTTTTTTTTTTCTTTTTTAACCTTACAATATGGGATCTCAAACGTCTAAAGAAACAAATACAGATAGCAAAGCATTTGACTTTAATGAAAAGGGCAATTCTTTTGAACCTTTAGCTTCAAGATTCTCCAAATTAGATTTGGAAAGTACTGGCGTGTCCACTTACTCTGATAGTCTCTCAATCGATACGCTTGCAGGATATTCAAAGAAATTTAATCAGGATAATAAGAACTTATTAGCGCGAAACGCAATCATCGGCAATGACCCCACGCAAGTTCTATTGAACCCAAAGGCTGCTTTATCTGATAAACATGTTTTTAATGTCAAGCTGGACTTGGAGGGTAGCGCTACAAACCAAAAGGCAAGCGGTAGATGCTGGCTCTTTGCTGGTTGTAATGTTTTGCGTCTAGCTGTAATTCAAAAATACAAACTAGACGATAACTTTGAACTCTCTCAAAGCTATTTGTTTTTCTATGGTAAGTATGTAGTCATGAAAAGTTTCAAGTCTTATATAACCGTATCATTATAGATAAGCTTGAGAAGGCCAATTGGTTTCTGGAGAATATGATTGATCTCGCCAAAGAAGATATAGACGACCGTGTTGTTCAATATCTTTTGCAAGATCCTGTTGGTGATGGCGGTCAGTTTGATATGTTGATTAATTTAGTCGAAAAATACGGTGTTGTACCTCAATCTGTATATCCTGAAAGTTACTCTTCTTCTAACTCTCGTCGCTTGAACTGGTTAGTAACAGTAAAACTTCGTGAGTTTGCCACTTTGATTCGTAAATACGTCGATGAAGGCGCATCAATTCATGCCATTCGCTCAGTAAAGGAAAAGATGATGGAAGATATTTATCGTATATTGGCCATTACTCTCGGTGAACCTCCTGTTCAATTTGATTGGGAAATTCATGACAAAAATGGAAAGTATTTAGGTATTCATCATTTGACTCCAAAAAAATTCTTCCGCGAAGTAGTTGGTTATCCTGTAACGTTTCATGCATCATGTATCACCACAGTAGCTAACCTTTTTTTTTTTTCTTTTAATTTAAGATTTCTGATACCATCTCGCTTATTAATGATCCTCGTAATGATATCAACAAATTATATACTGTTGATCGCCTTGGTAATATTGTTGGCGGTAAACCTATTCGTTATGTAAACACTACATCTGACGTTCAAAAGAAGTTGGCCATCAATGTATTAAAATCAGGTAACCCTGTATGGTTTGGCTGCGATGTTGGACAATTCAGCAACAACAAACTTGGTGCCATGGATCTGGATATTTACAATTATGACCTTGGATTTAATGTTGACTTTAAGATGACTAAAGAAGAAAGACTATTGTATAAGGAAAGTTTGATGACACATGCAATGGTCTTTACTGGTGTTCATCTTGATAATGAAGGTAAACCTGTAAGATGGCGCGTAGAAAACTCCTGGGGCGTTGATTCCATTGGCGATAAAGGTTTCTGGATCATGTCGGATGAATGGTTCTCTGAGTTTGTTTACCAGGTATGTCCTCCTCAGTTTTTATAAAAGTCATGTTAGGTTGACTTTCTTTATTTTATTTGTAATTTAGCTTGTTCTCTTGAAGAAAGATGTACCCCGTAAATTGGTTGATATCTTGGACACAGAGGCTATTGTCTTACCTGCATATGATCCTATGGGTGCCTTAGCTAGCCCACAATAAGATATAATTTACATTTATGAGCAATTGTGCTATGTAGTACATACGTGTTTCTGAATTAAATAAACAGTGAACAATTCAAAATTACTAATAATCTTTCTTTATGGTATAATTATTCTACGCTTTTAAATCTATATATGAGGCTTAAAGTGTTTTGCAATACGAATGAAAAATCGTAATGTCTAAGCTAAGTGTTGGCTGCGCAGTGGCAATATTACATAAATTTTAGTCCTCTCAATCCTGAAAATTCAAGATAGCGCTTTCACTTTATAAAGTATTTTTATCTAAAAATGGACTCTATATTTTTATGTTTGACCTTGAGCTTACATAATATATCGGTTTGTACGTATCAAAGATTATGTCATGCAACTTCATAGAGGGTGACTCACTCATAGTTTATAATGCACAAGTTGTTAGTAGTATCAAAAAAAAAAATAGCTCGCATAACTGAGAGATGAAACGGGAATGAAAGAATTACCTTATAGCTATTTTGATTCTGTATCAACAAGTTGTTATTCATTATTGCACGTAAGACCTTACATACTACTGTATCCATAATAGAGTTAAACTTTCCTTCATAATAGTACCATTGCGATAGATTGATAGTAAATAAAAAGGTACCCAATCATTAGCATAATAGAAATTATTTTGGTCAACTACTCTTTTCCATGCTTATTTCTTAGGGGGTTATTTTTTTTTCAAGAGTAAGGTAAAAAGCATACTCTCATTTTATAGAGAAAAAAATCTGACTCAGTTCAGTTAAGTAGTTAGTAAGAGCATTGGTTGAATTATAGCATAAGAATTCATGCATATAATGTTATTGTTGAGTCACCAAGTGTTGTTATAATTGACATTGACAGTGTACGTAACATAAATTTGACAATCGATTACCATAATCGGAGTAGTACAGAAAATAGATGCTCGGTGAAGACGTATGTGTAGACCTTTTAAAGCACAAAATATGTGCTTCATGAAAAGGCTGAATTAATTCCTATTAGTTATTAGTATTACTAGCTAAAAGTAAGAGATTGACAAGTAATTAGTTAGCAACACCAGACTTATGTACGATTGGACGTTAATAACCTTCTATACACACATAACCTTTCTTTAGTATTAGCAAATAAGCAAAGACTAAGCAATCTAATGGCTGTCCTATATGATGGCCTTTATAAGCACAACTTTACTTACTATTATATTTAAGTAGAACCTTTTGGAGAGAATTTTCCTATTCTCCCACCCCCCCCCCAAGTCAGGTTTCCAGCTACAACCCTTGCGACGGGCGATGACAGTCAATGCCCGGTTAAATTAATATTTTCACAAAAGAGTTATTTTTTTTTTTTTTTTTTTTTTAGCCTTTTGATAACCCGGGTTGTCTGAATTTAATAACTTGTTTGTTTCTGGTATCTCTAAAGGGAAAAATATATCCAAGGATTATGCAAAGAATCAGATCAGAATTAAAAAAGGGTTAGTTAGAACCTGCTGTGTTAGGAGCTGGTTCCTTATAAGTTCTAAACGCAGTAGAATACATTTGACGAGGCCGCATATCTCTTGACTTGTAGTTTCTTAGCCTTTATGGAGTAGCTTAGTTTCATAAAGTAGCTCGCCAATCAAATTTACTACATATAATGACTTCCCATAAAAAGGAGTATATAAAAGTTTTTGATAGCATAAATTTTCATCACTCTTTGCCTTTAATATTGCTATAGCCTTTTTTTCACTTTTTTGGTGGCATAATAACGCTAAAAATGTGATTAAAGTTAAAGAAAAAGAGAAATGCTCAACAATGCAAAGTGAATTTGTATACAGCACATGGTTTTACTGACAGCAGGTGTATATTTGCCATCCCAATCATAATATATATCATTTATACGAAAGCATAAAAAAAGGCATAAAGGTTTATATAAACAAATCTTAGTGACAGTTTTTGTTAGTATAGGTGGTAACGGTCCCCAAAGGCATACTTTATGCTGTTTTGCCGTGGCCTGTTTGCAGATATCTTTTTACCAATATAATAGAAAACTGATTTATTAATTAAAATTATATATAATTTTATATTGTGTAGTATGTTATTTCTGAAGAACAAGTATATATAGGATGGAGAATGTTTAAAAGGATTTATAAGTATAGCTGTATATGAATGACGTTTTGATTTATATGGATAAGAAACTTGACGCAGGTATCTATACTGAAAAAGCATGCCAGAGCATCATTATATATCGTTTCGCCATTTTCTGCCAAACTTTTGAACGATGGGGACACAAACCAAGTACGAAACAAGGCACATTAAGCCAAACAATGTGCTATCATAAGTATGTTATGAGAACAGAAGGATTATTAGTTTAATCAACTTACTAGGACCAGCCATCACCAAGTGAGCCTCGAATCTTTACCGCCGTTAAAGAGAGAATCATTGCGCACATATTTCGAGTGAAATTTGTTGCTGAAACCACTAATATTGTAAACGTTTAAATGCTGAATTTTTTCGTTTAGTTATTTATCAATTAGGTGTACCTGACGCAGCTCTGGTTGGGTTTGAATCCACTAAATAAGTGCTTGTGATAGTAATCGTAAACATAATACCAAATGTAGCTAAATCAGAGTTATCTTGAATATACAGCATTATAAAAAATTACTTATGTTTGCTTACTGGAGGTATACATGGCCAAGACACCAAACCAATGTACAGGTATTTCAAGGAACCAACCATAGAGGATAGAACCTATAGTAAAAAAAGGAATACCAATATATATAGGGCGCAATCGGAATTCTTTAATTCCTACACCATTATTTTTTTTAATAGAGCGAATGTAGAGTCGATCAGAGATTCTTCCTGCTACAATAGACCCAACGGCATTACCAATACCACCAGCGAGATAACATAGACCAATTGTACCGGTTGAGAAATGAAAAACCGCCGAGTATGTTTGAGGAATAACAGTAACTAGAAAGTAAAACCAGCCAAAAGCAACACTAATGGGCAATGCTGCAAGTGCTATTTCTGGGCGCGACAGAAACTTTAACCCTGTAAACTATATAATAGATACATAAGCAAATCACTATGATGTTAACTTGATGCTTTAGTAGCTTCCTCACACTTACAGGATTAAATTTAAGTCGTTCCAGACGTTCTTTCATGGAAGTTGGTGGAGGTGGTTTTAGGGTATTAGGCGTATATAAGGTTTCCTTAAAAAAAAAAAAGTTCAAAACAGTAAGAACACCACCCACAATGGCAAGGATATAGAATATCCAGTGCCAATTTAAGTACTGGTCAATATAACCACCAATCATGGGAGCAATGGCTGGACCAAGAATTGTCCTATCATATATATATATATATAATATATGGAAATGTCAACAAGGAATAAATCAGAAAGTTCATTAAAGAGTAGTTTACTTACGCAAAGATATAAGTACTCACTGCTTTTCCACGTTCATGAGGTTCGAATATATCATTTACGCTACCTCCACCAATAGCCTGACCAGCGGATGCAAACACGCCTTGCAGTAACCGAAACACGAAGAACGGACCTAAGCTTGTTGACACACCACATACAACTGAGCAAACAGTATATAATAGCATACTAGCAGTGTAAATAGGTCTATATTATACATAACAAAATGTTAGCATAACATTTTAGTAGTAAACTCAGAGTTTTTTTTTTTTTTTGCGTATACCTTCTACCAATTCTTTCACTTAATGGCGCAAGGACTAATGGCTATATATACATATAAAATAGCGCAACTATTAACATTTACTAGTAATTAATGTAGTATAATTCTTACTGATAAAGCATTCATAAGCAAAAATAGGGCAACTGTCGCATTGATGGTCTAATAAGGAAATACGTCAAACCTTGTTGTATGAGTTTTTTTTTTTTTTTTTTTTTTTCAATGGTGCTTACAGTAAGGTTGGTATTAAATTCGATTCTGATATCAGTGGTAGCAGGTAGCTATATATAAATGTCAACAACTTGAACTTATTACAAAAACCTAGGTATACCCACGTAAACAGAGGCAGTGAAATAACCCATAAAAGCGTTTGCAGAAATCAAGAAAATTATTATTGTCTTTTTGGATTTAGGCCAATTCTATAAAGTGACTGTTTAAAATATAGTTCTGCTTTACTATTGTATGATTGAAATTACCATTGGGTTATCGGGATCATCTTTATACCAATAAGTTTCTTTCTCTGGTATTGTCTTCTCAGGAATAGACTCACTGTCATGAATTGATGCTTCTTGATCCACTATAATAGAATTTACTTTAGACTAAAATAATTGAAATGTACTACTTGAATATTATTACTGATGATTATGTATACACAGAGAAAAAGAAAAAGAAAAAAAGAATAGTGAATTTATAGGCTCAATTCCCTACAATAAAGCGGTAAAAAAACAAAAGTTTTAACCGTAAATTCTTATTAGTAAGTGTAACACATAATCCAAACAATTCCCTCGGTGCTAAGAAGAAAACTTGTTATTACTTAATACTATATGTTATTATGGCAACTCTTGTTAAATATTATTACACCAATTAAAGGCTTTCATGTAACATGTATAGATGCCATGAATAAAATAATATCAGTATGATTTTTGAACTAGTGTATTATTGGCTGGCAATCCTCCTATTTCTAGGATTACAGTAATAAAAAGATTGATAATAATAAATTGGATTTCGCAAGCAGGGTCTAAAATGAGCAAACTCCCTGATTAGCAGTTAAGAAACCAGTATACTGCGCCTTTTTTTTTTTTTTTTTTTTTTTTTTTTTTTTTTTTTTTTTTTTTTTTTC
>JNEK01001291.1:0-30245 GCA_000697295.1 Mucor indicus B7402 | reverse complement strand
TCACAACACACTCGATGCCAGAGCCGCTGCTACATGTACTCCTGGTTCTTATGGTTTACGTAGAGGAGATGGCTATAATGGCTATTGCTGCAAGGACCAATCTGATTGCTGGGAAAGCTGTATCAGTGGAAAATGTAACGGTCCTCAAAAGCCCACTACCACAAAGAAGACTACGACTACAAAGAAAACTACTACTACCACAACAAAGACTACCACAACCAAAGCTCCCGCAGCTTCTTGTATCTCTGGGTCTTATGGCTTAAGACAAGGAAATGGCTACAACGGTTATTGCTGCAAGGACCAATCTGACTGTTGGGAAAGCTGCATCAAGGGAAAGTGTAACGGACCTCAAAAACCAACTACCACAACTAAAAAGACTACCACAACAAAAAAGACTACAACTACAACAACTACAACAACTACGACAACTACGACAACTACGACAACTACGACAACTACCACTACGACAACTGCCACCTCTAGCCCAACTCTTTCGGTGTCACCATTAGGCTGCTCACAATTGGTTGATCCATCTCATGCTTTGCGACGCACTTTTGCAAATAGCTATTACACTCCTTACCAGTGTGCCACAGATTGTGAAGGCTACAGCACATTTTTTATCGGATTGACATATAATCCTAAATTCCCAGATAGTCCATATGTTTGCTACTGCTATGATATAGGCTTTGAATTTTCCGAATCCCAGCCGACTGATTCTGGCTGTAACGCAGATGTTGCAGGTGGATATCAAATTGGTTATGCTGGTGCTCAAGTTGGCATGGAACCACCGAATACCCAATTCATTTACGTACCGACTTATCCATAGTGATGATTTATATATCTTTTACATCGAAAATTAAATTATACACTTTAATCTTACAATAGAAGACTCTTATATAATGGATGCATGTACTTATGAGACTTCACTCTTTCATCGGAGCTATTAAGTTGTGATTTTCTTATATAAATTAGATATGTTTTCTTATGTCCCCAGAAATCAATACACTTCTAACGCTGATGCTATTTGTTATATATTTAGTTTACTTTTTTTTTTTTTTTTGTATATTAACATATGCGTATAGTAACAAAGTCAATTAATATCTATGCACCCAATAAGCACTAGACGCAACTACACCATCTTGCTTCTCTCTTTCAAGCTAAAAAAAAAAAAATAAAGAACGCGTTAGTACAATGCCTTAATAAGCAATACAACGTTTACCTCGTTTTGGATTTGTTTATGAATCATGCACAAATAATCGACATAACTCATGTATCCAAACACTTCATCTTCAATCAAAACTTTTGAAAGTTCTACTTCCAAATCCATACCATGTCGAATCACATTTAATTGAGGCAGGTAGGCTGTATGTGCTGTTCGTTCCAAATATAAGTCTCTTAATCGTTGGTTCACATCACTTTCTGGTATATCAGGTAACAGGTTCATATGGGGATTGATCTCGTTGAAATTAGAGGTACCAAAGATGCACCTAACGAGTTCGGAGGGTGCAGACCGACCAATCCACAAAAAGATAGCATGATGGCTTTCAATCCAATAAATGCCTTCAGGAATTAATCGATCATAAGAAGCTCGTTCGAGAGGCACTTGTGTAGGGTTGTTAAACCATTCGTGAAGCTTGATACAACGAGGGTATAGCCATTGAATCGTGCTAGCAATACCAATCACTTTAGTCTTTCTTAAATTATACACGCGGGTATCAAGAGAAATTGAAGGATCTAAATGATAGTTTAATATCTCAAAGTTGTTAGTTTTGCTCGTAATACTACCTTTTCGCAATACTAAAGATTTTTTAAAAGAAGAGCAGAGAATAGGTAGATTCTTGAACGATTCGGGCAAAATTAATTGAGCAGGTGATGCATTGGTAGCACAATGTTTACGGTAGGATGTAAGAATCTTGACACATAAGGTATCCAACTGGTTGCTCAAGTCATTCAAAGACTTTTTCGTAGAGAGTGTGATATTTTTCTTGATCAGGAAATTCATGGATGTATCTAAATCAGCAAACTTGAACACCGTGCTAGCAGTAGAGCCAACACCCAAGCTCAAATTATGCACTCGGACACGACGTTGACCTTGAGCGGTGGTATACAAGACAGCACACTGGAAGTAAGCAGGTGAGTTCTCGGGAAGCTTACTATCATGCTTTAAAGCAACTGCGATGGATGTATCAGCATGAATACCGGCTAACTCAATATCAGTAGCATTATTCATGGTGAAATTGCCATAGTGATCTTCTACAGATAATCCTACAGAAATCTTATCTTAGATTCAATGTAATCACTTTCTCCTTGGAACATTTACCGTTAGAGCAACGGACGCGAAGTGATGCTCGATAACCATGTTCACGATAGATGGAATGCGTGAGGTTATGTATAAACTGAAGACTTTCTCTAGCATAGTTAAAGTTAGGGTAGTAGTGTGTATCACCACCTGTCATAGCAGATAAAACACCCAAAGTAGCTACATCCACATACGTATTAGGAGGAGGAAGAAGCCAGAGATCTAAACTGACACCAGCTTGAACATACTGAGTGCCCAATTGTGTATAAAAGTTATCTTGAGGGATAAACAATCCTTTTTCACGCTCTGTGCCATATAATTTAGGATCATCTCGGTTTTTAAGAGCACTACCTGGACCAAGGGATGAGACCGATGACTGGAATACCGAAACCTTACCACCAATGGATTTCTGGTTTATAGTTTTAGTACATTAAGCATTTCCATTTGCAAAATTAAAGTTGTCTTTTTTTTTTTTTTACCATTGCAGTAAGGGCAGCTTGAGCGGTAGAACCAAGAACAGCAGTAGGAGCTAAATTGTTTTCGTATAAAGTAGGCAATTGATCTAACAATTTCAATATCACAGATCTATGTAATGATATTAAAAACCATGTGGTATAGTGCTTTTCCATATACTTTACTCAGATTCTCTTGGGTCCACAAATAGACCTTCTGACAAAGGTACAAATACATCATTGATATCTGATACGACCATAATAGAAGCCTGATCCACAACAGCCTGTTTTTTTTTTTTTTTTTTTTTGTTAGACAAAAACGCTTTATACCTGTTGTTTTTCTTACCTTGAGATTATAGAAATGTAAAGTTGTATCAAAAGTCACAATACCAATTTTCAATCCTGAATGTAATCCATTTTGCACCATATTCTTTAATGCTTCACAAAACGTCTTCAACATGCCTGATTGTACACTCTGTCTCGACACATCGACCATACATAGCCAATGTAAAGGCTTAGGTTGCACATCCATCCAATACTCCTCTGGCACTTCAAATTCAACTGACCCATAGATCAATTCAGGATGCATCTCCACGTCCATTCTTCGTCCATTCATATCGCAAGGGCAAAACTCGTCTTCAGGCACGGTGTTTTCAAATTGACATAAATTACACGCGTATTTCTTACCGCCCTGAGTATATCGGCACCAAGGATTGATGTAGGCTTTGCAACGGTTGCAACGCGTGATTGATCCGCCTTTGAGTGGCACCACAGGAATAGCTGCATCTTCTCTGTGTGTGAGTGCAAAGGGTTGCAGAATGAGGCCGAAAGGAAGACTGGTATCGTTCACAAGATCGTGAGTTTGTGGGATCGATTGCAGTGTTGAGCGCATGAATCGAGGGTTGCAGTTCCCCTGATCCAACGTCTTAAAATTAGTACTGGCTAGAGGCAAAGTTTCGCTCATGTTACATGTGCCGTAATAATAATCGGGTTGGCTATAAGTGGCCTCGTCTTTGAGCTGGATCTGTACAGGAGAAGGAATTTGGTTGGGGTCGATACGAGGCTTGGCGTTAGGTCGACGGGGGAGTCCGAGAGGTGCCCAGCTCATTTCAGGCAGTTGTGCTATCTGGTCAGGTGTAAAGTGGGGTGGTGGATTAGCAGCAATAGGCTGAAGAGGCGGAAGATTCGAATAAGGTTGATTTTCTTGTTGAGGATTGGATTGTGGTGCAACATTGGTCTGAGGCGTTTGAGGAATATTATTGCTAGGAACAGGAGCTGCATTTCCCATAGCCGCATAAACACGTCTTGATTTACCAGGTTTCTTTTTAATGATAAAATTTAGTAACATGAAACTATGCTATTTGTATTTTAGCTGCTTACATAAGGAGTACCACTATTCAAGTTCATGTTTGAAAATTGGTTCTCTATAGATGTTGGTGAGGATTGCTGTTGGGGTTGAGTTGGGATCTGAGGAGAAGGAACGTTTTGCTGTAGAGGGGATTGTTGAATTGGCTGCTGATGAGGCAATGTTTGTGGGTGCGGGGGACGAAACGATTGATGAGGTGGTCTTTGCATCGGCTGTTGTAATGGTTGTGGGGAAACATACTGATTGGGTGGAACTATAAAGCAAACACCATTAATTAACATCAGTTATAGTGCCATGAGATATATTATTTTTATTAACAGTACCTGGAGGTCTAAATCCAGGTCTTATCATCGGCGATTGTTGATTTGCAAAAGGTGGGGGAGGGGAAGGTCTTACTCCAGGTTGCATTAGTTGGTTGTTAAATGGTGGTCTGTTTAACGGCACTGGTCTTTGAGGCTGTTGAATCCCTGGGTTATGGGGTACTTGGTGATTGTTCGGCAGCGACATCTTGATGAAATGTTAAAAAGATGAGAAAAAAAAAAAAAAATCAGAAATATCATAAAAAAATAAGCTTCATTGACAGTTACTCTCCAACCTATAATCTTTTGAAACGTTGCTAAATGATAATAAAAAAAAAGGTGCACACAACATCAATGTAAATAGTAAAAAAAATAGCAATGCCTTTTTACCTTGAACAAAACGCAGTTTAGATAGAGAGGTAGTACCTGGCCGTAGATTTTCCCAGACGTTGCTGTTGCGATTGAAATCAAGGCTGTGAGCACGTAATAACTCACTATGTATTATTATATTGCCCTGATTAACTTGGGTACTGTTAAAGCTCTCAAGTAGGAACTTTTAACCTAGACTGCTGAACTTGTGACAATCAAGCTTGTCAGCAAAAGGACGATACCCTTCCAGAGGGATTTTTCTGTTAATTTGTAACTAGTACATTAAGAGTTAATTGTGAGCCCTTCTCACATACGGGAAGTAGGGCTGTGAATAAAGTTCCTTAAGAGAAACTAAGGGGGAGTAGGAGCAATTTTTCTTGTAATAAGTCTACTCGAGCCTTCATGAAGGGCTGTTATGTCAGATGAAGCCACCAAACACGCGTCATGTCGCTCCTGGTAGTTTCAGCAAATTATAAGTAACAGAAGCTATACTTTACTTGGGCACATACTATTTTGGCTACGGGAGCGATCACAACTATTGGAGTTAGCTTGTTTACAATTAAAGAGAACAGACCCACAAGACAAACAATAGCTGCTATTTTGAAGCTTTTACAAGAGTTTTGTATACTCACGGTCGAAGTGTACTTCATTTCATCTGAAAAGAGTAAGTAGAGGGTCTCGAAGTGAAATTTAATGACAGGCATTATCAGATCCTGAGATTAAAAACAAAAGAACAACATAAATCAGATATGTATTTTTTTATTTTTATTGTTGTTGCTAGGAATATGAGTATGCACGAAGGAGCTTCTTAACGATATTAGATGTATGTTTACATTCCCTATTCGTGTAATATTCAAAATATAACAGAACATAACATATTATGCAGATGAATGGCATGAAGCATCTAGAAGCAATACCACGTTATGGGCTTATTTTCAAATTGACGAAAGAAAGTGCATATCACAATGTCCATCAAAGAAGAGCTCTCGGTAATGTATAAAGATCTATTATATTCATTTATTATGTTGGTTTAGTGGCTTTCTTTTAATGATAAAGAGCTGAATGCTCTTCTTTTTGTATTCTTCTCTTCTAGGGTCCTCTAGCACTTCTTCAAATATAAACTTCTTTCTTGCTAGTTGGAAAAACTTTTTATCTGCTTTTCTTCTTTTGCAGTAAGTTAAATAAATCACAGCAGAATCTTTTTCACTCAAAGCAAAAAATGTTTCAATTAAGGGTATAAAGGCTATTTCGAGATACACACAATCAGAGGCTAGCACAACATCTGCATTTAATACATCGGCATCGCTAGGGATATCTTCACCCCTATCATATACAAAAGCGGTTAAATACGGTCTGATCCGTCGCGCATGAGGATAGGTACCAATTCAACACTTCAGCTTTGGTCATATGAGCCACATTGTTGAGCTTGATATTCTCTTCCATCAAGTTCATCATGGGCCTAATATACAATTCAAATTAACTTTACTATTCCCAAAATCAATCTTGTTTTCTATACGTTTACAGTTGATCTGTCATAATGAGTTGTTGAATTGAAGGGCATAATTTGGCTACGGCTAATCCTACAAGGCCCGTTCCTGACCCTATTTCTACTACTTTTTGATTTTGAAAAAGGTGACCATCAAGTTGTTGATTCTTCCAGATCAAATAGTTAATCATGACATTGGCACACTCCCAGATTTTACCCCCACAGCCACCACTCAGATCTTGGGATAAAAGAATGGGAGAGTCTATGCCGTCATAGGATACTGAACCAATGTGAGCTGTTACTTCTTGTTCTCGAACTTTAACGTGGCTGAATTTACTCAAAAAATCATCTTCTGAATCAGAGCTCATCATAACATTGGAATTGGATTCTTGCATTTCAACAAACGATCTCAATTTATTTTGACAGCTGCAAAACGAAGAATCCTCTTTATTTTTTTCCTCTCTTCTGAGGCTTGTATTCAATGCGGTTCTTTAATAATTTTATTGCGTATTTTTGCAGAATAATGTACTGTCAGGGCAAAGGTGGAAATGAACTGTCTCAGAATGATGGAATGAGTGGCATACAACGAATAATAATAAAAACTTCTATGAAGAAGCGTTTTCGGAGTATGAAGACAATAGAGTGCAGTACTGGTGATGGCAATCGTTCAATATAGGTATAGATTTCGTAACTATAATATTGAAGGCGTTCGTAAATAGTTAACAAGCTTTAATAAAAGCTTGCAATCTACAAGAGTTAGAGCTGTTAACATTAGTATTGGGAGCGTTCATAGCATAAATAGGTTGACTAGGGAATGATCTTATCCATTTTATATATTGATATATACATTTATAAATTTTAGAATGTCTAAAATCGCTTAATAAGGCTGGAATATGATTGTTTAAAACTATAATTTTTCTCGCTTATTTAGGCTGTAATTTTGTTGGGACTAGGTCTATGATCTTACCTGTTACAATAGGGGGTAAATAAGGCATTGTGGTTTGCCCTGTTAACTAAAGGCTAAGTGGAGATAGGTTATAACGTCTGGAATAAAGCAATCCTGTTATTTTTTTGTATTTAATATATTTCGATGATGTGAGTATGATAATAGAATTGGAATATTGTACAGTTTTCTTTAAATGTAGATAGCTGCTAATAACTTTTTGATATTTTTTGCAGTCATATTATTTGCTGTAGAGATCGGACTGCTTAGTTTACTCGCAATTTCACTGAATGATCCCCTATTATCAGTACAAAAGAAAATTACCAGAATTTAGGCCTGCGTTTATTTCATCCATCACTTTGATGAGTGAGGATCACTCTTTAACATTGTATTTCTGTTTCATTATATTTTTATACTGTAATGAACATTATAGAAATCACTTGGTTGGATGATGCCTTTGTTGATCAATATTGCTTTGGCAAATATTTGTAGAATGTTGGACCCAAGTTTAGCACCAGATGTTGATCTAACACCATATTCGTCATTGTTTGGTAAATCGCAAAGAGTGAGGACTGTTGTTGGAGAGTATTATAATTATACTTCCAAATTCTTGCAATGTCGATCTCCATAGTAAATATGAGGAGCATTGGCTGAAACTCGACGATACTTGTCTCAAACTTGACAAATTGATATGTGATAGGGATTTGATTTGAAGGCTTCCAAACTTTTTTTTTTTTAAAAAAAAAAAAAAAAAAGCTTTCAACTTTCGATTTGTCCAAGTAGATTTTGCAGTTTGAATCTGTTAGTGAACCATGGCCAAACTCTACACCTGGTCCAATGTTGATTTTTGGTTCGGTTGATATTTCAGTAGAACAAGTAACTAAAAGGTTCATAGTATTCGTTCCAATAATAAGCTTCAGTTTCATAGCATAACCGTTCGATTTTTCATAGGTAGTACATGACATGTAGTTCTTGTATTCAGAGGATTTAGCGAGAACATAGAATTCAGTTGACTCGGAATGCATATCAGCCGAAGACTGACGGCTATGCACTTCACATGTAATAGAACAAAGCTTCACGCACCAAGGTTCTCAATAGAATGACGTCAACTATATAAAGTTACGTACTAAGGGATTTGCTACTTTTACACGGCCAATTAATATGTTTTTGCTATTTGCACACGTCCTTTACATATGACGAAAGTATAACAGAACATAATTGTTATTAAGGGATATTCAAAGTCGAAGGCTTTCATACGGTCTTGTTTTTATTTTTGGTGAGCTCCTCTTCTCGGATGCTATAAGTTTTCATAAAAGGTATAACTATAACAAGAGTAAAAGGAAAAGGATAATCATAACACACATCCCCTATTTATATGTAAATAATAAAGGAAAATGTTGCCAAACTGTGGTTTTGCTTGTGTCTCTTTGCCCTATGACGGTTGATTTACTATTGAGAGAAATGGGGTTTATTGTCTCGAGAACAGTTAGATATACAAAGAAAGCATTTATTGTTCAGTAAATGATCATCGTGCGTAATAAACGTGTGTATTTAGGTGCACAACACATAAATTTATATAGTTTGACGTCACTCTATTGAAAACCTTGGTGTGCCATCACTTTGGGCGGAACTTTACTATTGATTATTTCCACGCCAGACTGGTTTTCTTAAAAGTGGTATGCTGGGTAAATGAGTATCACTTTATTCATGCCCCTGAATTTATTATTTTCGGTATAATGACAGTTTTTTATTGAAGAGCAGCATTTGTTTTCCTCTATTTACGCAAATTTACAAGACGCGTTGTTTATCCCCTAAGAAACGTTTGCCTTTGTCCATAACTATTTTGCATGAATTGAAATGAAAAAATGTAACACGAATGTAAGCAACATGAAAACAGCATGATATTCTAATGGTTTGTGTTCAAAAGTTAAACTACTCTGATGGACCCTCAACGCTTGACAGAGGCATACCCCCCCCTACCCCTTAAAATTATATTTTAGTACATAGAATAATGAATCTGCTGGCTCGTGCATTTGAATGACACCAGTGTAACCCAATTGATTTTTTTTTTTTTTTTTTTTTTTTTTTTTGGAATCATAATTTTATTTATGCACAATAAAAGTATCATAATATTCATCATCATAAAGTTGCAACTTGAATAAAGAAAAGCATAATGTCATAAAGAGAAAGAACAAATGCGCATAAATATCATTTTAACGAGTGAACATAGGGAGGCAGGAAGAAAACATTCGTTTGAATTTACTGTGTTTCAATGAAACACGCTCGTTTGGGTTGGGTGGTGGAGGTGGTCTAGGTGGTTTTGGTGGTCGAGGCTTTCTGAAGTTGGATTTTCCTTTAGGTATTAACATGTTGTCAATTGACAGTTTGGTGTAATTTATTGTATTTTAATTTTTAGTGTCTGTGAGAGTTGTCTATCATTGATCAACAAAGGAGTTTCGATTTTATATAGATTTTTAAAAAATATGGACCATACAATAATAATAAAGGGTCCAATAATTGCAGCGAGAAATGTCAAAAAAAAAAAAAAAAAAGTTTTCTATGAAAACCAGGAAAAAAAAAGGAAAAAGATTTAAAAAAAAAAAAAAAAAAAAGGGAAAATTTGACTCTTTATATATATGGACAGTTTGTCAACTTTAAATAAATCCAGATTTACAGAAGCACGCATGGCCATATGAGTTTAATTATAGTAGGTTGAATCATGAGTTTTTCATTCATTCTTGTACATATAATGGTCCTTTTTCAAAGTTAATGAAATGTTGTAAAGTTTACAGGAGTGATTAGAGAGGGAGATTTATATTAATTCAAATTGTATTATGAGAGTATCTCTTTATACAAGTAGACACAGACATGTACTCATTTCAGCCAAGTACTCATCTTTAGCTTACTATCCTTCTTTTATTTACTTATATGATGTAGAGCATAGATATTCACGATTGGGAAGGTAATTCTTAATTGAATAAAGGGACCTTTATTGAGTACGACGAATATATATGACTATCTAGTGAATAAGGAGGATTCAATAATAGATATGCTTCTCTTTTATAGTATTATATTAACAGTGATATCAGCAAGGGAGGCCACATGGAAAGTACATAAGTTTTCGAAGGCATTTGTAACCGAGAGATCGAATAAAATGATACATAACATAGGAGTTTTTGCCTATAGATTTAACGTGTCATATGTATATGCTAATTTAATGACATAATGCTTCAATGTGTACTTTACTGCATGAAACCCTTTCTCTCTCTCTCTCTCTCTATAAGTCTATAGAGTGATAGCCTGTGTTCCAAGAATTAACATGATATAGTGTCGTATTATTTTATAGGAGAAACATGAGAATTTTTACATTATCATCGAAAATCATCGAGAATTTCGTTCTGAATCGTCAATTATTTTACTCCTTCAACCCTAATGTAACTTGACGTTTTGTTTGTCCAAAAGTTTAAGCATTGCCTAACAGTCTCTTCTTTTTTTTTTTTTTTTTTCTTCATACTGCATATCTATTTAGAAGCTTTTCTAGATATGCCCTTCTGAGCTCAACAATGATCTTATTACGAGAGGTGGCTTTTTGTGCATTTTGCATGCATATTCTTACTTTTGTCTTTATGTATGTCAAGTTGTTTTTGTCGTCAATGACAAGAAAACAGGGAGGACCCTCAAAGGAGATTGTAGAACTTACATTATTAAGAAGCTTTTTCTTTTTTAGAAATATACAGAGTACTCATATACAAAAGGTTCAAAGAAGAGGTACTTTGGTATAGCCTCGCTTCTTTTATACATAGGGATGTACTTAATGTCTAAATTGGCTTCTCTTTACTATACCAGCTACCATGATGAATGTAGTTTCTGGTGAAATGTATATGTCGCGATGAATTCTGGGCCATGTTGTGTACAAAAAAAAAAAAAATACTTCTTGGCTGGAGCTGCAGAAACGAAACCTATCCAAAGACAATGTGGAACTACCTTGCATCAGGTGTATATATCTGATATGTATGTACATGTGGTAACTAGGATAATAGTGAGTTCTTTTTTCTTTATCGTCCTGTATAACTTAATACACAATGAAAAGACTCTCGTTCAGTTGAACTGTATTATTGTGTTTGGTAATTTCCTATACTTAGCCAAAAAAAGGGGTTTCATGAACACGAACAATGAGGGCATCTTCCAAATCAAGATAATCTTAAGTTAACCCCATCTGAATTGATTGTTCGCACCCTGACACAGCCCTGCCTTTTAAAGTTAATTAAATATAATATCATCTTTCGGTAACCCCCCCCCCCCCCCCCCTCATTCTACTAGAATCGTTCTTTTTTTACAATAATAAAAATTACAGGGAATATCAATGGTTTTCCTTACTTGTATCTCCTAGACAAAAAGAACATTTACATCATGTAGAACTTCTATAGATTAGTCTACGCCTACGGAATAATTATTATAATTACATGCTTCAAGAAAGAGCACAAACCCCATAACGCGCCCTAAAAAGAAAAGGCATCTTATTAGGGCTTTTTCTTTGATACAATTCCTATTAACACATTCTTTACAAGGAGAAGATAAAATTAATTCATTTCTTTATTGTCAATTTATGTCAATAAAATGCTTTGTAAGTATAAAATCGAATCCAGTAGTAATATATATAATTAGAACAGTAATGAAACAAGCCGCTCCTTACATATCTTCTTGGTCTATATATTTCATTCAAAGATGCCAAAACAATCACCGCGCTCTAATGCAGTTCCGACATACATCGTGAGCTGAAAAAAACAATCGACGATAATCACAGTATACAAAAATATAAGTATATTATACTATCTATGGCTTGGTATAATTCCTTGTCATATGGCGTTAATAAAAAGGAACGAAGAAAAACGAATACGAAATTTTACCAAATATAAAATTTAGGGAGGAAGAGGTTTAATGACTACAACCAAACAGCATGAAAAAAAAAAGGGGGGTGCCACGACCCATAAAGCACACGCAACGGGTGAAATTTTCTAGCAAATTTCTAAAGACTATAACACAGTAACACAAAGTCAATAAGGCGTAAACTTGCTGATGCTTTTTTAACATCAATAAAATAAATAATCAAAAAAAAAAGTTTTATTTATATGTATATAAGGTCCATGGAAATAATGGGGGGGGTATTTACTGAGAAATAGAAACAACACCACGATTCATCATATCTTTCTCAATAGTCTCAATTGCATCAGATACTTTTCTATAAAGATTGCCTTCACCTACTACATCCAATAATCCAGATTTTTCAAAAAGAGCTCTTGGTTTCTTACGAAGAGAAACAAAAAACACCTTGACATCTCGGGCATGATAGGCTTCTACAATTTCGTATAGGATTTGAACAGCGCTATAAATAGTGGTAAGTTATCCCAATCAGCTATACTTTGTATTAGACACTCTTTTTTTTTTTTTACCTTGCATCAATCTCGGGCATGTTATCCACATCAAAAATCATGTATGAGAGCTTTCCTAATCTTGGACTCTCTGAAGGGTGAATAGACATATCACCGAATTGTTCTAAGCGGCGCAATCTATCTTTCAATTGGCCTTAAAAAAAACAGCATCAGTATTAGCCGAAAACATGAAACGTTTTATTCCCCCTTTTTTTGTTCTGTATTACCTGTGTTTGCAAAGAAAAGTGGTTCGTCAATACGAACAATAAGAACATCCTCCAAGTGTTCGATATAGTCAGGATCATCTTGAATAGGTCTGAATTTATTGTTTGTACCCTTGACGCGACCCTATTGTTCATTCCTTAGTTCAACCCAAACACACACACACACACACTTTTTTTTTAAGCTTACCATAATAGATATACGAGGATAACTAGTTTCCTTAATGGTTAAAAGGAGAGAAAGTGTAACAGCGATGAGTGTACCAAATTCTAAAGAGATCATGATGGTAGCAAAGAAGGTGATGGATAACAAACCAAGGTCGCGCCAGGCACCAATCTTGAAAATAAAGTGAAGATCTTCTGGAAGCTCACCCAAAAGTGAAAGTACAGCAACAAAAATAATACCAGATAAAACGCACTTGGGTAAGTAGTAAAAGTAAGGTAGTAGGAAGAAAATAGCAAACAAGGCAACGACACCAGCAATAAGACAAGCCATTTGAGTTCTTGCACCGGCCTTGTCATTAATCTTACTACGTGCAACCTATACAAGGAGTGTTAATTATATCAAGAAAAGAAAGAAAAAAAAATTAAATTTACTGAACCAAAAGCGGGAATACCTTGGAACAAACCGCTCACAATATTAGAAGCACCTAAAGCGACGAGTTCTCTATTGGCACTTACAGAATAATTGTATTTACTAGAGTATGTCTTTGCAATTACAACAGATTCCACAAAACCAATCACAGCAATCATAGCGGCTGTTACTAAGAGGTCCTTCATATGCTTGTTGTCAGGGAAGGCAGGAATAGAAGGTAAAGGAATACCTTTGCCTTCAACAGTGCCCAAAATAGCAAGACCCTTATTTTCCCAATCACAATAATAAGTAAGAACAGAAGAAACAATAACAACAATCAACACTTCAGGAACCAACTGGAGCCATCTGTAATTCTTCAATTTTGATTTGGTGGTACGAGCCAAGAAGAGAAACGCAATAGAGACCGCAGAGACGGAAGTCGTCAAAACGTGAGAATATTGAATATTTCTGATCAAAAAGAACAAGCGTGCCACTGAACTGGAAGCCTCTGTGATTCCTTTTTCTTCGCTTAGTGAAACAAGGCCCAAAAGAATAATACCTTGTTGTAATGCAACAACGAGACCGACACCGGAAATAAAACCACGCAAAAGAGCACGACTCATAAGACTGTCTAAGAAACCCAAGCGGAAAATACCGAGTAAGAAGGTAAAAATACCTACAAAGATAGTCATCAAACAAGCCCAAGCTAAAGCGTCCACGTGACTATCTTCATCACCATGGTTCACTTGAGCAATAGATGAACCGACAAGCAAAGAGAGTGTTGCCTCAGGACCAACAGAGATTTGTCTACGTGCATAATTCAATTAGCGCTCTTTCTTTTGAGTTCCCAGTTTTTTAGATTTCGTACCTGGACATACCAAATATGGCATAGGTGATGGCAGGAAAAGCAATAGCGTATAAACCATGTACAGCTTCTAACTTACAAAGGGCTGTAGCATATGACAAACCTTGTGGTATCAGTAAACAAGATAAAGTGATACCGGCAATAAGATCACCCCATAACAAATGCGTATTATAAAGAGGTAACCATTGTAAGATAGGGAGATAATATTTTGATCTAACTTTAAATGTGCTCCATTTATCTTTTGGAGAATTATCTTCAATACGTGCTGAAGGTACTAAATGAGGGAGAAGGTATTAGTTGCTATTGAGTTTACATTTTAGAAACACATACAAGGGGAAGCAGTCATATATCTTGGGATACCATTGTGTTGATCTAACCCTAATAAAAGTGACTGACGTTCGTTGACTATAATATCAGCTGGTAACTCATCGTCACTGTCATTAAATTGAACAGTTGAATGCAAACCTGTATATTGCTCATTAGACACAATGTTGTCACTTTTATTGAATGAGCTAAAATAACTTACTGGCAGCATTTTTTGGACTATGCTCTTTCACCGAATTCGTCATTATTTGTTATTTGTAAAAAAAAAAAAAAAAAAGAAAGAAAGAAAGAAAATAGAAATAAAAGGTTCTTTTATATACTGTTTTTTTAATAAGCATTCAATTTCATTTGTTAAAGACCAGAACTCCGAATGAATGTTTTTTTTTTTTTTTTTGTGCCTTTCATCATGACAAGTCGAGATCAAACAAAGGAAACAAAGGCTATCATTTCCTGTTACTTTCAAAAGAGAGATTGACTACACCATGATGTCAAATTTGCATGAAATCTCCTTATTTCTTCTTGTTTTGGCATCTTGTTGACACTGTTAAATATCTGCTTTTTTTAGGGGGGAGCAGTCAAAAATTGCTGTTCCTTAAAAAATATATATAATATACTTTGAAGAGTAAGAGCTCTCACCCCCCCTTTAGCCATGAATTCCGGTGTTGTGCTTCCAGATTGTATCACCGTAGCCATGCGTTTATTATTGTCTTCTTAAAATGCCTGAATTTCATCTGCGCATACATAAATATCCGCTTTTTTTTTCGAAAGTTAACACTCTTTATGCCACTATGATGCTAGCTCCTATTACTTTAAGCTTATTATCTAGAACACATATCGTGATAAATACTATCCCTGGTAATAAAGTTCGAAACTTGATTTAGTAGTGTAAAGTCTAGACCATTTATTACATATTTACATGCATTGAATGGGCTTATTTTAATATAAAAGGCTATTGTTATTTAGAGAAGGATCACATGCGGCTTATGTATAGTTGATAGAAGGATAACCTCACAAAAGATACATGCTAACTGTTTGGTCTCGTGATTTCAGTAAATACATATGCTCTTGACAGAAAAGAAGAAATCAGAAAATCGGGCCCTTGTATCACGTATAATTCTTTCTTTTCTTTCCAAACAAGTGTTTTGTAGTTTACATATAACTATACAATAGAAAGCATCTGCTATAGTATACTATATATATATATATGCTTAAAGACATGCTCATAAATGTCAGAGTTGTACATATTTGATGTGAAATCACGAACAATTGAAGTTTTTAGACTTGTTGCTTTTTATAGTTTTTGTATTGTGAGAAATTGCAAGACTGGAAAATTCAAATTTAGCCGCTCTTTTCGAGGTAATAAAAAGGGATGTAATTCTCTTGGGGATTTGCATATAAAACTTTGAGAATATTATGAATGTTTAAATAGATTACAGTAATTGTTTTTGTTAGTATTGTTCATGCAATGCAAAATCAAGGGTACAGAGAGTTGTTTTGTTGTTTCGCTTGGTAATCTTGAAGGCCATTATAAATATCAACCGATCCATTAAGCGCATAAATCAAGAGCTATGTACATTCAAGTGCAAAATACCAGGAAATTCGGGGAGCGTGACTCTATATATATATTTATACCGCTTTTACATTCTTTGAATATCTGCGAGAGCTGATTTCTTAATTGTAAATACACATCTGTTGCGTATAATAAATTAAGAAGCATTTAATTATCAACAACCATGCAGTATACGTCTGAGAGTACATCGAAATTCCTATTTTATTTGTGGGCCCTCGCCTCTCTTACTAGAAAAGTATTATTTGTAAAAACAGAGGTAATCATAGATCATCAACAGTTTTTGGCGGCTTTTGTATAGAAAAGTTTCTACAATTGTCCGTCAGCAATCCAATACTTGTCAGAAAAAGACACTACGACTAAAAAATTAGATTTTATTGATTGATAAAAATTTAAAACCCAAATGAGCATACATTACTACTTGCGTATTGAATTGCCCGGGTCACTTCAAAGTAGGGGAGAAAGTGTATACTAAAAAAACCTTTTGATGGTCAAAAGGGTAAAAAAGACATGGAAGGGAAGTTGAAAAAGAGAGGTATATCACAAATACTATGTAGATTTAAGAGTTGCATAACCAAGTTACCAGCTTAGTACCAAGAGGGAGAGTATCAGGGGAGGGGGAGTTCGCCATGCTGTAAATAATCAAGTTCAAAAAGGAGAAGGCAGATAGATGGCCACTGAATCGTCCAGGCAGAGCAGGCAGAGTGCGTGAGTACTAATGAGATTCGGGGTTTCCTGATTCGTGGGTTTGGCAGCTTATTCAAGTAGAAACGACAAAAGATCAGCTTCTGTCAACGGCATCTGTAGTCGGAGACGCATATGTAAACACCATATAGCATGCAATTTACCATGGGGATGGTAAATGCACGGTTTAGGGACACCACCAGAAAGCCAGCCTAGGCACCATCGAATTAGTCGGCTTCTTTTAGCATTGGACATTGGTAGCCAGAGAATAGGATCTACACCAAGTGTAAGGCGGCAAGAAGACAATCGTACCGAATTTTTTCCGTTTCGTCGATCATCAAGATTGTCATCCAGATAGTCTTTGCAAATACCAGAGAACACACTAGGGTCAAAGATATCGTTGTCAACAAAAACGGTGTACCGTTGCCAGACAGGTGTTTTTGATAGTCGATACCATTTGGAGTGGCTTGAAGAGGGGCGTAAGTGAGGCAAGAGCTGAGAGAGGAGAGTATCGTTTGGAGATTAGATAGATCGAAGTAAGAATTTAATCTGTAGTAGATGCACACGCTCTTTCATAGTGGGCTGGTTGACCAGATGCAGCATAACTTTAGTTGAGGACCGAGTACTATCGCCGAAAATTTTTCTGATGCACTGTCTTCAACGACCATATTATGAATTATTATGCATGTTTTCATAATGTATAAGCAAGAGTTTCCTGATTCGTCTGGTCTCTGAGTAAAATAACTATCACAGCCTTGTACATCATTTACAATACGAAGAAATAAGCTACGTCTCATTCTAAATTTTCGTCTAAAATCATCCTCACAGTATGTAGTTGATTCTGAAAAGTAGTCATTATAGAGCCTATAATGACCTTCCAAACGTCTACGGTTTTTGACTCTATGGCCAACTACAGATCCACCTCTTGTAGGGTCATTTCTTCTTCTTCTTCTTGCAGAAGTAAGATAAGTTGGTATGTCTCAAAGAAGAGAGACATAATCGTCATCATAAAAATATAATCAGAGTCGGTGGAGTCCATCGTCGTTGAATATCGTTTTTAGTATTGTTTATGAAAAATGAAAAAAAAAAACGCAAAAAATAAATCCAATTTTTGCAACCGAGAAATATACTAGAAACTCCATTGGCTGTCACAAATTTAGTATATTCTTTTCATGTGACGACCCATAAAAACGTATAAAAAGCCTTTTTTTTTTTTTTCCTAATTCTTTTCTTCTCGATTATATTATATTCCTCTCTTTTTAAGGTTTTGTTAACAAATGAAAATGAAAAAAGATAACTAATTTTAGGGTAATTTAATCACATCAACCTCCCAATTTTAATGAATATGATTTGAACTGAGTAAGCTGGACATAGAGAGTTGGGATTTATAGCAGTATTAAAGATACTTCTTAACTTGCTGAGCCATGAAACCTGCTCTATTATCACAAATTATTATAGAATGGCTAAACAAGGAGTGGCAGCATAAATCCAAAAAAGTAAACAATTGCCACAATAATAGCAATGTGTTCCCTTGTTTAGTCCCGGTAAATAAATAAAGTCAATCACAAGTTTTCGAAAAGCATAGCTTTTAACCTACTAGTAATTCTACATAAATGCAAATAGCAGATCAGTTACTAAACAGCATCTCTCTAGCAACTTTTTATATCAAAATGAGCAACACACACATATTTTAATGGAAGGTGACCAAGGGAAGATAACCACAAGACAGTGGTGACGACATGTATTACATCACTGAAGTAGGAAATGAGTTTAATTTTAAGAATTTAGCCAATTTAACAGGTTAAAAGGATTCACAACCTGCTCTTGAATAGCTTCAATTCAAATAGTAGACACAAGCTAGTTTCATGTACCTTGGTAAATTGAAAACTAGTTGCTTTTGAACCGAAAAATACTGGTTGGTAATGACATGTCAATATAAGTCTCTCAATTCACTTTGCTGATAGATTACCGATCTAAGTATTCTGCATGCAGGTGTCTTAGTGAAGTTGTAATCATCCCTAACTTTTTTATCTATCATCGTAGCTGAAGTTTGTTCTAAAATTTTAAATTGTGTGTAGTCAATTTAAAAGAGCATTAGTTTGAGGATAAATTGTGTTCCTTTGTTGTTGGGTTCAGCGTCTTTGTCTACCTGAAGAACTTTCAGAATAAAACGATCAAAATCAACTACACTAAACTCTATACTATGAAAAAAGATAAAAACACAAAATCAAATAAAAGACTATTATGTTTAATAGATGGTTAATAGTGATTCTTTATTTCAATTAAACCAGGACACTATTATACAACAAGGCTGTTCTCAAGCAAAATTGTAGTATTTTATAAGGCTTACGAATTAAGAAAGTCGCAAAAACTTTCAGATGTTGAACTGAACTGGGAATTTATACTGGTAATTAATGTGCAAATCAGGCAGAACAGGCTAATTGGATTTTCAAATCCGCCAATTGGGGCCATACATCCACTGTATATAAAAGGGAGTTTGTCTAACTTTAGTAGGAAAACTATCTGAAAGTAGAATTGACTTCATCCAATAAAAACTGAAATTGTCTAAATTTCTTTTTTTGTAAACGTCTGAAATTAAAATTAGAGATCGTCCAAAATTAAAATGGAAATTGTCCGAAAAAAATAAGAGATGGTCCGAAAAATTTTTTGAAAACATCCGAAAAATATACTGTAACCCAAAAACGTAGCCATTTTAGAGTTTGCTCTTAGCAAAATCAAAAATTTTAAAGTGGAGTTTCAGTTCACTGGGACTTTTTGTTAGTTCAAAAAAATAAAATTTCTCTTTTTTTATCCAAACAAAAAAAAAAAAAACATCATATATGCCTTTAGACTTACCTTTTATTCGACAACTGAACAAAAAAACTATTGTTCTTGCATCTGCATCACCTAGAAGAAAAGAGATATTGACAGATATTGTAAACACTTTCTATTTATCAATATCTTAATAACTGACGGTAAAGTCTTTTGTTGTTTTAGGGTTTGAAGTTTTCAGTCGTTACTACCTTAAAAGATGATGAAAACGACCCAACTGCCTATAAAACTCGAGCTGATTATGTTGAAGATACTGCTTATATGAAAGCAAAAGAAGTATTTGAAAGATGTCAGGTATAATAACAGACACCCCTTTCTTTTCTCTCTTTAATTGGGTGTTATTATAAAAGACGGACGATCAGCTTCCAAATGCAGATATCGTTATTGGTGCAGATACAGTAGTAGTTAATAAAGAAGATCATGTATTAGAAAAACCTCGAGATAAAGATCATGCTTTATCCATGCTTGGAAGTTTGAATGGACAAACACATTATGTCATCACAGGCGTACAAATTATCTATAAAGTAGGCGATCAAATTAAAAGGATCCATTTTGTCGAAAGAACCAATGTTACCTTTACAAAAGTTGATCAAGAAACAATTGATGCTTGTAAAGTGATAAATTGAGCAATTGGCATTAAAATAGACTCATTTTTTGTTAATAGATGTGGAGTCAGGAGAACCCTTTGGTAAAGCTGGCGGGTATGGAATTCAAGGTGACGCTTCATTATTTGTTGAAGCTATTGAAGGAGACTATTGGAATGTGGTATGAACAATACATTATGTGATGACGTGTGTATGAATAACACCTTTTTTAGGTTGGTTTGCCAAAAAATCATCTATTTAGAGAATTATCAAAAATAAGTCAAGAATTGTAATATAGATGTCAATTATGTAGCAACAACTCCCCCCCCCTTTTTTTTTGACGCCACACTTCTAGACACTTCTATTAAAACAAAGAAATCTATTTTTATAATTCACCACCACGTTTTTTTAGGGCAAAAATCTAAGCGTTTCATGATATGTACATGGAATATCGTCACATTAAAGAAGTTTTGGTATAAATGGGCAGCGTCAAAAAATAAGCTTGACAGATAGAGAGTTGAGTCCACCCCCTGCTGAACCCTTGTTTATTTTGTATATGAAAATTGAGCTTTATTTCTTTATTGCCCAAAACATTCCAATATTTAAAGAGAACACAGTTACCAAAATCAACAACCAACATGAGTGATATTCTCACTAAAAATTGGGACCGCTTATGCCATGGTTTGGCCTTGAGAACGAAGAAACGGATCGCGATCAGTAATGAATAAATCGACCTAATGTGTAAATGTACTCTTTTAAATGCCAATCTCTGTTTGCTATTTAACTTACAAAATTCCTAATGTCATTTTTGGCCATTGAGATTTATTTTACTATATGAGCTTCCTTTTTAAAAGTGCTTTTTTTTTTTTTCGGATATGCGAAGAAGCTGGTAATTCTCAGAAAATAGAATCTTTGTGCTAAATATGACTCAATTGGCAAACTATAAAGAAAGTTTTGTATCTGGAAGTGATGCCTCCGCTTAAATAAAGGGGTGCGCGTAAATTCACTCAAAAAAAAAAAAAAAAAAAAAAAAAAAGACTATGCCACCAAGAATTCTGGTTATAGGTCAGCCACCATGCATAATCGTAAAAAAAAAAAATCTTCGCAAAAGTTGGCTTGCTTTAAGCTCTTTTTTTTCTGTGTAATGATAATGGAGAAGAGAATTAGAAAGAAATTACCAAGAAAATAATATCTAAATTTGGCTTAAAAGTATTGTCGGTGAATTGCCTTGCATTTAAATAATAATTTATTTTTAGTTGGGATCATCCTAAAGGCTTTGGTATCTAAAGTACAAGCCTTGTACTTTCTTTGTTGCATTTTGCTCAGAAAGTAAGAAATTTAAAATAGAAAATTTAAAGAACAGCCGCTTTTCGTCCTTTTTTTTTTCCTAGCTTTTTTGTGTACCTTCAGAAATCTAATATGTATATAAGAAGTCTTTTTTTTATTTATTTATTTATTTATTTTTTTTTTTTACTTTCTTTCTTCTCTTTCTACTAAAAAAAAGCATTTATTGTGTGTGTATATATTCATTATCTCATAAGCTTATATTATTTAAATTGTATATTCAACTTTGTTTTTCTTTTTCTGTCAATTTTTTTCCCTTAGATTATTTGATTGAAGCATACATTATTACAAGCAATAGACATGAATAATTACAATAATAATATAAATGACAGCGAGAATGCCTCGTTTGTTACCATGTCTACTACGAATCAATTAATGCCACCCGAGGCACATTATTCCGCGCACATTGCCCTTGTAAGTCCATAAATGTAGATGTCGTTGTTTAGTAATACTAACTGCTTAGTATTATATTATCATATGTAGACACAGCCAATGATTCATATAGACACATACAGCAATCATTTTCATAGCCATAATAACATGTATACCAACGGTGCTCATGAACCTCATATAACTGCAACACCTGTTGTTAAAAGCCATACTATGTATAATCCATCAGGGATAAGTCAACCAACAATGTTTTCACCGTCCAACAACATGGAAATTGATGACTACTTTGTTCCTACTACTAATTGTTTGGATAATACAACTATGCTTACTAATGTTACTACTACTGCTTCTGGTGCTCCTGCTATACAATACGTCTATTCTCCATCATCTACATCTGTCACAACTAATAACTCTTCTATTATGTTTATTGATAATGCTATGTCTCCTTCTTCTCCTATGAACTTGATGAGTCCTTTAAGCCAACAAAATATGCCAGATTATCCAATGGTAATAATAATAAACCACTATTTTATTTTTAATTTATTTAATATATATAAAAGGATTCATTCGCACATTCAAATTATCAACATGCCATGTTATCAGATCATGTGATGGATAATCCGACATTGTATGCAGAGGTTCCCATTGTACCGACGGATATCGGTATGTACAGCCATTACAATATGGTTTCTACCTACAATCACGAAGATGTCACCTATCCTTATGTTGAAAGAAGACGCACGCTTCCTAGAAGACATACAGTTTCTACACCTTATGGTAACATGAAAGATGCTGCACTCACACTCGAAACAACGACACCTGACGTTCCACAACAAGCAACAACGACTGCTACTTCTATTACCAAATCCCGTAAATCATCTTTAAAATCTAAACGGCATCGATCTTTAGGTAAACTAGAGATGTCTAGCTCACCCGATCTAACTGAAAAACTTGAAACATGGAGTCATCAACAGCTCTTGGAAAGAATCCAACAGCTTGAAAAAGAGAAACAAGCTGTCGTACAAAATTCATTAAATAAGCAAGGTAAAAAAAATAAGAAAAAATTTTCATATAACTCTCTCTCTTATTCTCTGTCTCTTTTGCTTATAGTGACACCAGATGAAAGCGGTGTTGGAACAACAAAGTCATCTACTACCACAAACAAAGTTAGATCTGCTTCACATACAGACACAGAAGTGGAAGAGGAAGAGGAAGAAGATTTAGGCCCTCATTTATGTCAATGGGATACATGTATTTTAGAATTTGATACCTTAAATGATCTAATTTTACACGTCAAAACAGATCACATTGGTAGCGGAAAGGCAAGAGAAAAGTATACAAAGAATTTTTTTTTTCTTTTTGTAACCTTTGTAACCATATAGGCCAATTATTACTGCTGTTGGAAGGATTGTGCTCGAAAACAAAAACCTTTTACAAAACGACACAAGATGCATAATCATTTACGTACTCATACAGGGGAAAGACCGTTTGTTTGTGAAGAACCAGGTATGTAAAAATGTTTCTTTTTTTTACATTTTAAACTTATATCTTTTTTCAAGATTGCGGTAAACGTTTCTCAAGACTCGATTCACTAACCACGCATTCCAAGATTCACTCTAATATCAGACCTTATCTATGCAGTTTTGGAGATTGTGGAAAAGCATATTACCATTTAAGGTCGTTGCGGAAACACGAAAGAAGCCATAAAACATCGAATACCACACCACCACCACCACTTCCAATACAACAACCCCCATTACTTTATGGAGAAGAAAATCAAGTATTAACAGATTGGGGATTATCTGCTCAAGCTGCTGTTTTAAATGTCATGAATAGAGAATACCTGTAGATCCTTTTTTTTTTTTTTTGCTATTATATAAATGTACATATTATTATACTGTTTTTGTAGTATAATCCGAAACTCTTTCCCTCCCCCTTATATATAATAAACATTTTTTTTTATCATTTTTGACAATGTGCTTCAAACGGAATATGCTAAATTGGAATCAAAACAAAGTGCCTCATTTTGTGTAGCACTTGTGCTTCCTGTCTTTTTACAACCAAGGCCGAAGTGTATCCTATACATTAAAGAAGACGTCAAATTCATATATAAATAAAATTAGAATAGATATTTTTATATATGAAAATGCATGTCTGATTTTGTAAACACGGTTTTCTAAAATAGGCTTATAAAAAAAAAATCTTATTTTAAACTTTTTCTTGTAAAACCATCGCTTTTCGGGAGAACACCGATACAAAAAAAAAAAAAAAAAAGTTTCGGTTTGAATACACGACATTATACAATAACTATAGAAGATAATATATATATATATATATATATATTTATTTATTTATGAGTAGGTATATAAAGTAGAATACAACAAAATAGATGGTGTGAGGCATATAACTAATTTTATATGAATAATATAAAACAAAAGCTTAATAAGACGCGAAAGAACAATGCAAATGATGAACAGCTGCAACTTGCTCTTTTTGAAAGAAAGATAATCTTTTTAATACATTGAAGCAATAACCACAGGTAGGATTGCTAATAACGCGAATCTCATAATGTTTGATTATCATTACGAAAAAGGAGAGACCAATTTATGCAAGTTAAAGCAGACGGTAAACTAAAAAAAAAAAAAAAAAAGGTCAGGATGGAAGAACGCCTATGCTTGATATAGAAGAGCGAAGAAAAGATAAGCACCTGAGTTCCAGAAAACTACATTACTATATTGTATGTATGTAAAGAATTGAAAAGTTATTTAAAGAGGGCGTGAAATAGCTCTTACAATGACTTATTTTAGCATATTATATTATAAAAAGAAAAGCATACGTACGTGTTTACTGAAAAAAAAAAAAACAGGTTTTATTTATTTATTTATTTTATAAACATTAAAAACAAACTATCCTTTAAGACTTTTATATTTAATACATCCTGAATAGCAATGTGTTTTATGTTAGTTATTCAACATACAAAAACTACAATTATTGTCATTACACGCTAAGCATCATCGGCAAAACTCTTGTAATCAAAAAGGATAAAATATAAAAAATGAGGGTAGGGGGCGTGGTAAAACAAAACGTGTGGTAAAAAGGCATTACTTTTTTTTTTTTTTTTTTTTTTCAAACAAAGTATTGAATAGTAGAGTTTATGAACAAAACACTTCTTTGTCTACAACAACAATGATTCAAGATGTGCTTTTCTCCTTGATTATATTTATGAATCACTTACTATAGTAAATGAAATAAGAATTAATAAAACACTAATAAAGTCTACTTTACTGAATAACTATTTGTCTATTTGAAGGCCTTCTTGACTTTTTAACAAGCCCTAACATTTTCTTCTTTACATCAACACTATTCTCGATATCTTAAGATATATCTACGGATACTACTACTACTAACTTTGGTGCCTTTTTTTTTTGTTCTTTCATGTTCATCATAACATTAGATATCTCAACTTGATTAATAATCTGTACTTTTAGGCATTTTTCTAATAAAAAAAAACATTTTGGTTGTGAGCTGTAGTATTTAAGTAAGTGCCATAATAGTTTTCTGACATAGTATACTGCTTCGAAGAAGCAGTTTTAGTAACACCCATCCATAGTATGGAAAAGAAATAGAAATAAAAAAAGAAAGATACGGTTCATCACAGCGTTTTTTTTTATTTTTTAAAAAAGAAAACACACACGCACACACACATCACTTTACATCATCAGCTGATGATATAACATTTCATTGTATACATATATTATATGCTTGCTGCTCCAGTATGATACTCTTAGTTCATGCCCTTCTTTTTCTTCTTCAGCAACGATCTAAAGTTGTAATATTTTTTCATGTTGAGTTTTCTTATTTCGAAAACACCATTATACAGATATTTGAAATCAACTTTCGTTACCTTACCATTTCTCTCTATCCTTTTGCTATCAACACGTCTGTCTAAATAAACAACGTTCGTTTGTTTAAGATTCAATGTTTTATTAAACTTTTATGTCACACAGAATCGGTAGGTAGTAATCTCGATTACTCTAAAATTTCATCTCCTCTTTTACTCAGAAAATGATTTCAGTCTAAATGGCACACTCAGTATCAAAAGAAAAATTAATGGCTACGACCCTTTAGCCTAACAGCTAACACCATATAGAAATATATATATATATAAAAAACATACCCTTTTCATTAGTTATGCGGGATCCTTACTTTAAAGCCCACTTTTATGGATCACTTTTCTCAAATGTGACATTTGGAGCGGTATTTATCATGGACATTTTTTAGCGTCCTTCCCAGAATACTTTTATAAAATTCGAAACCATATCATTGGCGTCTGTAGGTACACCATATTCTCAAAAAGAACCTTTTTTTTTTTTTTTTCTTTACAAATAAACATGTGCACAGTTTATTTAAATATATAGGCTAGTAACTGCTTAAGAAGCTAAAACATCTGAGATAGTGTAGAAATAAATGGTTTCGGTTTCAAGAGTAGTGCTACTATCATCAAAAACGCCTTCTTCATAACCTGTGTATTTAGTGGTACAGGGTGAACTTTGTGGGAGCAAAGCTGTAATGGCAATGCCTTCAGTATAGCACTGACAAAAGTTGAGAGAGCTAGTAGCAGAGATATGACGATAAAGGCCAATATAAACAGGTTTTTTGGTGGGCTGCCCAGTATAGTTGACGCAGAATTGAGCACAGGCTTGAGGAGAGTCAGCCACAGTAGCAGTGATAACGTGGTTCAAGTTAGCCAAAGTGTATAGGCTACATCCATTAATGCTAGGCGGTGTTTGGCGAATAGCCAGGGCATTGGAACCAGCAATCGTACTGAGAGCCAAGAGGGAAGCACTGAGAAGGAACTTCATTATTACTGTTTAAAAGCAAAGTTGAAGGTTAGAATAAGGATTTGAGTGAGCTTGTTTGTCCTGTATATATATATATATATATGCATAATTATTGTTACACTGAATCAAAAAGAGACATTTGTCAGCTTGTGTTCATGGAGTTGGCATCCCCCTTAATTCATTATTACGAAAGGACTCTTTACTGAACCTACATATAAGCATAAAATATCATCAAATGTATGTATTGTTTCTTATGCTTCTTTCTTTACAGTATAAAAAGCAACTAATGAGTGACATTGAGTAATGGGAGAATGAATTATGTAACATTATACGCGTATGTAAAATCATTTACCACACGCACTCATTTCACACGGTTGAAGGTCTGCGCCAATTTCACGTTTTTTGATTCTAACTTTGCTAGTTGTACTATACTAGATGATGTATTAAAGACACATGTCAAAACCGTTTTGCTATTGACATTCGAGTATCTCGAAATTTTATGCATTGACTTGTGTGTTTATTTTAAATTCCTTTTCTCACATTTTGCTATGTTAAACTATAAGCATCTCACAACAGTTTTCTCTTTCTTATTCCTTTGACTATTAACATATACATATGCTGTGTCTTGCGTTTATTACACATAGCGTAGTATCGTCCCTCTCAAAGCACTATATAGTTCAATAGACTCAGCAAAAGCGGTAACACTAATCAATAGGTGTATAATGCTTGAAAGGGGAGTCTGGAAGTCGCATAATCTGCATTGTTCCAAATTAAGTTTAAACAATAGTATAATTCAATGAAACCCTCAAGAAAGTTGGAGTAAATATTTCAATCAATAAAGAGATTCCTCGTGGTACTCCATGAGATTCCAATAATAAGCAGTTCTAGTTGCCTTAGAGCTTATTTACAGGTAACTCGATGTTGAGTGTATACAAATTACGTAAGACGTGCTATGAACAAATAGTTTCTTTCATTACCAAATAAAGCTTGTGGTTCACTAAAATCTAAGGGTAATTGTATTCATTTGGAAATTTGGGGTGACCCAATTGACAAAATAACACTTGTGTATTATAGCTTTATCTATCTCAGTTTCATGGACTACAGAGTCATCCTTTTTAGTTTGAGAAAAAGAAAAGGATCTTGTTAAAAGTGCTAGTTTGATTAAGCTTTAGTATGATTATATTCAGTCGCTCCATCTTGAATTAATTCTATCTTAGTGTAGCATAATATTAATGCTTTTCAGAGCTGCCACAATTCTACTTCTATATAGCTGTTTTGAGTTCATCCTAATTGAGAGATTAAGTGTGATCTTCATGACTATTTGCGAAACCAAAAAGCGCAGTAGAAACGGCCCAGCAAAATACATAGAGAATTGCACATGAGAGAGAAACAAAATTGATTTTAAAACGAACAACAGTAGCATGTGTTTGATAATAAGCAAATTGATTCCTTTGTTGATGAGGAGAAACAACAACCAGCTGAGAAAGACAGTTGTTTACAGAAATCTCATGTTTATGTGGTTTCTAGTTAGACAAAGAGATAAATTGGCAGTGTGTTGATTAGACAGCAATTATTGTGTGAATGAGATACAGTTAAAAAAAAAAAAAAAAACAAAAACACCTTAAATTATAGATCAAGTAAGTATGAATGTTTTCATATCATTTTCATGTCGCTCGCCTGCTTAATATTGAGCTATTTTATGCTATAGTCACTAGGCCCATTATTGTACGATTAATTCGAGAATAATACTATATCGCACTATGTTTCATTGACAACAAAATCCTCAAGTATTAGATCGTTGATATTACCGTCATGTAGAATAAATAAGCGAATTACTAGAATTATACGCCATTATAATTACGCGATAGACAAAGAAGTAACGCCGTATAATGTGCATACCTAACTATTTCTGGGGGGGGGGAAAGTTTCGGTGTAGGTATACGATTTTAATAATAAAAGATTCTTCAGAGAATTCAAGGAGACACTGGCTACACTAAGATTGTTTGAACTATTTATTGATAGTAAACATAATGTGGTCAGCTTGCACTTTGTTGTTTTTAATACATGGTAAGCTAAGTCTCATACCCCCGTATTAATGATAAAAGAGTATCTACAACGCTTTTGTTGTATCTCTTTTGCGTTACATACGAAGAGCACCATCGTTATTAAATTTTCGCGTACAATAAAATTAAAAGAAAAAGAATACAATCATAAAAAAGCCGTTCCAGTTTATAAATAGTAAGGAGAAAATGTTGCCAGTCTGCGATCTTTGTTATGTCTCTTTGTTATATTACGTCAAATCTATTACCGCGTGAAACAGGGTACATTATCTCGAGAACAGCCAGATATATCACACAAAGTAAGCATACATTGTTCAGTAAAGATTCAACAAAAATCTGTGTGTAACAAATGTGTGCTAAAGCGAAGAAACCCTTCAGTGACTACACTTTCCGAATTGGCTACGTTTGAACCGTCAGTTATCTATCTACAGTTTTTACACTTTAAATTTCTTGCTAGCATTGATGTCCCTGTTCCACAGGATACAGCAGGTTTTACAATCCAGTATCCCGTAGAACTCTATACCATCTGCCAACTCTTTGTACTTCAGATTCTCTTCTTTGAATGACGAACAAACCTATTTAGTTTGTGAGAAATAGTTTTTTAGAAGCTTCATGTCTTTCTTGCCTTCGATGTCTTGAACTCATTGATCATAACAACTCCAGTTGTCAATTCCTTTGACCTCTGGTACAATTTCCTTAGAACAAAACCACTAGTTCCACTGAGCTGACCTTTCATGGGTGCATTTTCCTTATTTTTAAGACCATCACCAAACACAACCACGGGGACTTTTACGGATGGTGTAAACTTGACTTTTTTGTAAACTGGCTCTTTGTTAGGAAGGTAATTGCTTGCTGCTACCGGAGCTTGAGTTTGGGCTCGAGATTTTCTTCTCCTTCGTTTTCGCCTCTTATTTCTATTGGTTTTTTTACGTTTTTCTTTGTTGTACTTTTTGCCCCCTTTTAAAAGAATGTTCACCATTTCAGCGTGTGCGCGCTGTCTACCTTGATAACCATAGAATCGAAAAGGTGCTGATTGAAAGCTGTAGAAACGCAACAAGGGATCTATATTTGATAACATATACTGAATATGCTCGGACATTCTACTCGTCCTGATAGTCTTTGCCGTGGGAATGTGAGATTCAATAGCTTCAACACCTGCTTCTCTTTTTAGCTTAAGAACCTTTTGGGCACGGCGATCGGTTCCTGCAAAGCTTTGCCTTTCTTTCGAAGAACAACTTCTAAACTCTTTTTTTGTTTTCTGAATGTGAGATTGTCGCAGTAAAAACTGTCGTACGACCTGGGTCGACAGTTACAGG
>JNEK01001289.1:0-27966 GCA_000697295.1 Mucor indicus B7402 | reverse complement strand
GAAAAAGGCAACTTAAGGTGCGATGTATTCGAACTTTTGCAAATAACTTTACATTCAAAATGACATGGCGAGATTTCAGATGACAAAAAATGAACTTTACGGGAGATCGAACTTTTTGGAAACTCTCATTTGAGTAAATCTGATGTGCTGAAATGACTTAGAAAAATTTCAATTGACAATCTGTTGTTTTTTTAACGATTTCGATTTTTTGGTCAGGTCAAAAGCTAAATTTTGGCCGTTTTTTTTTTTAGGTTCAGATGCTATTCAAAAACGCTCATTTTGAAAATATTTAGGGGCGACGGATTTTCATCAAAAGCTCATTTTTGAAAGTGCAAAATATCCGCTGAAAATTTTTTATTTTTACGAGAGAACGTCGGGGCGACGGTTTCCCAAAAAGGCAAGTCTTGGGGCGACGTTTAATGCCTCTCTTCTGGAAGGGCTTTTTCACAATACTAACTGCTTGCAAAAACAAATAACACTTATATTTTGCATATGTGAGCTTGGACGTTGAACTTGGCAAATATATACAGTAACAAATACATATTCAAGAACAAAAAGAGATGCCCAAATTGCTAGAACCAAAGCAACTACCGAGGAAATCGGTCAACAGAACCCGCACATAATGCAGAAGTCGACTTCCGTTTATGTGACTGTACAAACAAAAAATCGAGCCTCACTGTGGTTAAGTATAGCCATTTCTTAAACTTTGATCATTCTTTCCTTCTTTTTTGCGTAATAACGAGAGTCTTGTACGTGTACTTGCTCTACTAGATAGAATACACTTGCAGCAAACAATGGATGTTTGCTTTAACGCATAATTATGTCAGCTGTTTTACAAGGTTTTGTGTTCTGTAAATATGTCCTTAGAACGAAGCGACACGCGATCCTATTTCCCGTGTGTTGTGTAGGCGCAAATGCAAGTAAAGACTCGATTTCTTCAACAAAGCAATAAATTTTGTTACTACAACACAGAAAGAAAATAAAGAAACATAGGAATAATAGAAGGTTGTCGTGTGCAAATGAACCCGAGCTTTTTCTTTTAGAGATAGTACCCAACCTTTTTTTATGGTGGCTTTTTTTGGAAGTGACGTCTTGTCGAAAATGCCAGAATCCAGTAGAAAGAATTTTGTAGCCTTCTGATTGGCTAAAAGCATGATATAGGTATAAATAAAAAATTTTTAGTTGTTTTCTGTTTTTCTCTAAAATTATTGTTTTCCCTTAACGAAATACATAATGTCTGTTGTTGTAAGTTAATTGCATCCAGCTCCCCTTTTTTTTGCATAAATCACGGTTTTCAGTAATAACTCAACGCGTTCCATAACTATTATAGGGTATTGATCTTGGTAATCTTCAGGCTGTAATTGCCGTTGCCCGTAACCGTGGTATCGATGTTATCTGTAATGAAGTCTCTAACCGTGCTACTCCGTAAGTTATTAATGATAGTGAAAGTGAAATATATGTGTGCATAACCTTTATTGGTTCTTATATTCGAGATGGGTTATAATGAGATAAGCAAAGAAAGAGTACTGATTTTTTGTCTTTTTTTTAAAAAAATAGTACCATTGCTTCTTTCGGTCCAAAGCAAAGATACCTCGGTGAAGGTGCTAAGACTCAAGAAATTAGTAACGCTAAGAACACCATTGTCAGTTTGAAGCGTCTTGCTGGTCGTACTTTCAACGATCCCGAAGTTCAAGAAGTTGAAAAGAACTTCATTATGTCCGAATTAGCTGAAGCTGATGGTCAAGCTGGTGTCAAGGTAAAACTTTTTTTTTCGCTAGTTTTGTTTCGGAAAGGATGCTAAACTAAAATAATTTAGGTCAACTACCTTGGTGAAGAACACATTTTCTCTAATGTTCAACTTCTCGCCATGTACCTCAACAAGCTCAAGGATATCACTGCTGTTGAAATTAAAGGCCCTGTTTCTGACTGTGTCATCAGTGTTCCTGTCTGGTTCACTGAAGTTCAACGCCGTGCTGTTCTCACCGCTTCTGAAATTGCTGGTTTGAACTGTTTGCGTTTGGTCAATGACTTGACTGCCGCTGCTCTCGGTTATGGTATCACTAAGCTTGATCTCCCTGAAGATAAGCCCAAGAACGTTTGTTTTGTTGATATCGGTCACTCTTCTTACTCTTGTCAAATTGTCTCCTTTGTCAAGGGTCAATTGACTGTTCGTGGTCAAGCCTTCGATGAACACTTTGGTGGTCGTGAATTCGATGCCGTTATCGTTGAAAAACTCGCTGAACAATTCAAAGAAAAGTTCAAGATTGATGTCTACACCAACAAGAAGGCTCTCTTGCGTCTCCGTGTCGCCGCCGAACGTTGTAAGAAGGTTCTCTCTGCTAACCCTCAAGCTCCTGTCAACATTGAATCCATTATGGATGATCGTGATGTCAACGCTATGGTTAGCCGTGAAGAATTTGAAGAATGGGCTTCTCACTTATTCATCCGTACTGAAGATGTCTTAAAGAAGGCTCTTGAAAACGCTGCTTTGTCTGTTGAAGAAATTGACTCTGTTGAACTTGTTGGTGGTACCACTCGTATCCCTGCTATCAAGACCACTCTCTCCAAGTTCTTTGGTAAGGAACTCTCTACCACTCTTAACCAAGATGAAGCTGTTGCTCGTGGTGCTGCTCTTCAATGTGCCATGTTGTCTCCTGTCTTCAAGGTTCGTGACTTCCGTGTTAACGACATCTGTACTTATCCCATTAAGCTCACTTGGGAAGCTACCCCCGAAGAACCTGAAACTGAAATTGTTGTCTTTGATAACAACAACTCCATTCCTTCCACTAAGATCTTAACTTTCTACCGTAAGGAACCCTTCACTTTACAAGCTGTCTACTCCAACCCTGAAGCTTTACCTCGTGGTATCAACCCCTGGATTGGTCAATACACAATCAAGAACGTTGAACCCGTCAACGGTGAAGCCGCTCAAATTAAGGTCAAGGTTAGACTTAATATTCACGGTATCTTCAACGTCGAATCCGCATACACTGTTGAAGAAAAGATGGTTGATGAAGAAACTAAGAACAAGGATGGTGAAAAGGAAATTAAGAAGGTCAAGAAGCTCGTCAAGACTGGCGACCTTCCTGTCACTGTTGGTAACACTGCTCTCCCCAAGGAACTTGTTGACAAGTATACCGAAAAGGAAAGCCAAATGTATGCCAATGATAAGCTCGTTGCTGCTACTGAAGCCGCCAAGAACTCCTTGGAAGAATACGGTTACGAAATGCGTGACAAGATTCTCGGTCCTCTCTCTGAATACATTGACCCCAGTGTCAAGGACAAGTTTGCTGAAGATTTGAACGCTGTCGTTGACTGGATTTATGACGAAGGTTATGACGCTCCCAAGTCTGTCTACGTTGAAAAGCTCGATGCTCTCAAGAAGATTGGTAACCCCGTTGTTGAACGTTACCGTGAAGCTGAAGAACGTCCTCATGCTGAAAAGAGCCTTCGTGATACTCTTCAACGTTTAACTCAAGAAGCCATGAGCTCTGATGATAAATACTCTCACATTCCTCCTCATGAGAAGCAAGATATTGTTGAGCGTTGCGAACGTGCTTCCAGATGGATGGATGAACAAAAGGCTAAGCAAGCTAAGCTTCCCAAGAACGAAACTCCTATCTTATTCTCCCGTGATATTAAGAAGGAAGAAGAAGCTGTCATCTACTTTGCTAACCCTATCTTGAACAAGCCTAAGCCTGCTCCCAAGCCTGAAGAACCCGCTTCCTCTACTGAAAATGCTGATGCCGATACCCCCATGGCCGACACTCAGGATGAAAAGAAGAAGGATGAAATGGATATCGATTAAGAAAGAAAAAGAGTAGCAAAAGAAGAAAACATGTTTTTTTTTGAATTTTCCCTTTCAAACTAGAGTTTTTTTTAAAAAAAAAAAAAAAAATCAATAATTATTATCAACAAATAAATTGTTTCAATCATAATAGTCATCATGAAGTATTTATTGTTCTTCTTGAACCAAAAAAGGTTGTTTTTCTTCTTTTTCAGCATAAGCAGGAGGTTTATCGTCAGTAGAAACTTGTTCATATGCAGAAGACTGTGATGTAAATAAACGAGTGATAAGATAACAAATAGAAGCAAATACAGCAAAAATACTAAAGCCAATCACACTGCGGGCAATAGCAGGAGCCTCATTCCACCAGTTATCTACAGCAGAAAAGTCATCACATCCAGGACAGCCAACTACATTGAAAGCTATTAAGAATCGTTAGATATTAGTTCGTTTTTAAAGAATTTGATTAAATTTACCATCATTGTCTTCCATGACAGTAGGGCCAGGAAGCATGAATCCAGTAAGAGGATCAATGGACCATTTAATAAGCGAGCCGTTATCAAAGATGTCCAAAATTTGTTGACCTGCTTCAGTTTGAACCACCTTTTGACCGTTGACTTCAGTAATAAGTTCCTGTACACTCAGTCTACGGAAGACCATACCATCGTCTGTCTTTAATTCATCCAAAATAGTAGCGGTAACTTCAACAGTGACAAGACCAATGTCAAAACTATCAGCTAATAAAGCAGCGTCTTCCTCTGTCGTAATTGATAACTTGGAAGGGTTAGCAGCCATTTGAGCTTCAACTTGAATGTTGGACACACCAATTTCTACTGGTTTGCCGTTACACATCAACTAAACCAAAAAGGGGGATGATGAATCAACTCTGCACTTATTTTAAGGATATTATAGTTTAGTTACTTGGTTTTCTTCAACATCAAAAGTAACTCTAACAGCCATAATTCTTTCAGCTAAAAGAGAGCCGTCATCATCTACGAGGTCATCTACTCTCGTGACTGTAACAAAAAGGTGTTCATCTCCTTGTTTGTTGTACGTATTTTCCGCGAGGTCAATTGAAGTCACAGAAATATCTTGAAGTGGTGCTGCGAAAACTGCTGCCGATAATGCTATTTTCCAAGGAAAAAAAGATGTGAGTCCCATTTATTCTATTAATTTCTAATTGTTCTTCAAACCTAGCAAAGCAGAAAAAGTGATTGTATTCTTTAAACTAAACTTCATTTTTTCAAAAGAAAAAAAAAAAAAAAAAAAAAAAAAAGAAAGAGGAAGAGAAGAAAAAAAAAAAGCATTTGTCTTTTTTAGTAGTAAATGAGTTTCATCCAATTAAAATTCCCGCTTATTTTTTGAAAATGGGCTGAAAAAAAAAAAAAAATATATGGCAAAGATGGAAACTAGTGAGAGTACAGAGAAGAATAATGTAAGGAGCGCGTTATATATACAGTTACAATCATTGAAAAATGACTTACTCTATTATATAAACCTTGCTACTGGTTAATTTAGTAGTAGACAAAGAAGCGCTTTCTCTATAAGATAATGTAAGCTTAACCAAACCAAAGAGTCAATGTGTCTGATGATGATATAATGTTTTTATTTGTATTATAAAAAAGGAAAGACATTATCTATTACTACAAAACTAAAACCAGCCAAGTAAAGGCTCTAATAAGAATCAATGGTCTTTAAATCATAACCAAAATCTAATACCATGATACGTTTGTCTTGACCAGCACTAAATAACGATATTCTAAATTAGTAAATATAGACAGTAACAAATGTAAACACAAAACCTTATTATTTTTGTTCTATTCAATAAACAATTAAAAATCCAGCTTGAATGTCCACTGTGGAAACTCAGTAAACATTTATTCTCTTTTCTATCCCAAACGCGCAGTGTTCTATCATAACTTCCACTCACAATGACATTCTATAAATAAAACCTTTAGCAATTCACAGCACCAAGTCATGTTTCTTTTTACCTCGAAGCTATCTATGGTACGAATTAAATCTGAATGCCCAGGAAGTGTAGATAAACATTGTCCTGTTTCTACATCCCAAACTTTAAGCTTGTTATCTTGTCCACCACTAAAGATGTATTTTCCATCAAAACGAACACAGGCTAAACCTCTCGTATGACCAGCAAACGTTTTAAGGCACTCTCCTGTCTCAATATCCCATAATTTCAGTGAAGTATCTCCAGAGGCAGACACCACTTGGTTTCCAAAAGCTCCTAAAGCATTAACGGGTCCACCATGCCCTACAAGCTGCCTCAATTCATCTCCTGTATCCTTATCCCAAACGCGAATTGTAGCGTCTCTTGAAGAACTAACAATGTACTTGTTGTTTACTATGCAAACATCCAGCACACCACTTGTATGTCCCAATAGTCGCTTTTGGGGTATAAAATTAGGTAAAGACCATATGAGGCAAGTTGTATCCGAAGATCCCGAGACAAAGAAGGTTTGGTCGTCTGAAACTCGTAAGCATAATACACTTCCATCATGATGCGTCTTTGTAAGTAGAGTCTTGTTGGATTCAAGGTCCCATAATTTAATTGATTGATCTCTACTTCCACTTAAAATACGGTTATTGCCTATCCATACAAGGCAATAAACGCTGTCGTGGTGCCCTGTTAAATATTTTGTTTTGACTCGACCATATTTCCATCGCTTCTTTAATTCAAAGTGGTTTTTATATAAATCATAGTAGTGAAAGTATCTTGTATCAGCAGTTGGAATTGAATTGACATAATCCGCACGAAATAAATTTTGCCAGACATAATCATGTTGGTGATGACATAATTGATAGAAATATTTGTTTGTTCTTGACAATTTTAATAAACTTGAACAATCTAGATTTAATATGATTTGCAAGGTAAGTTCCAATGGTAAACGACGCAGCCCTTTTACTTCTATAATAAAAAAAAAAAAAAAAAAAAAAAAGACAGGTCAGCATAAATAAAGAATCCATAATTTCTATTTACTTTGTGATCTTGACTTTTCCGTAGAATGATGATCTTTTACTAAATCATTAATGTCTTGTCGTGAGCTGCGTCTTGATAGGTTATATAAGCGAGGCAAAAGTGAAGAGATCATTAATTTACGTTGTTTTGGAGGTGAAGAAGCAGGGCATTGAGAAGAACAAGAAGATCTTCTTCTACGAGACAACAATCTTCCAGGTAAAGGAGGGGGAGTAATGTATTTCGTAGTTGGTGTACCGTCTTTTTTCATGACAATTGATATGTAAGTTGTAATATCGGATGATTGCCCATGTGGTTTAAATTCACTACTATGACCACTTTTAAAAGATAAATAAGACAACAGCTTGGATGTGGCAGGCGCAATTAATGAAGGCGCTAGTATTGTCATATAGGAAGATATCAATAGGGGAAATATATATATATATATATATATATAAAAAAAAAAAAAAAAGAAAAGAAAAACGATAAAGAATGAATTTTCGGTGTAAAATACGAAAATCAGGTTTTTATTATTAGTACACTATTATTGTTATTGTCACATTTTGATGTAGAAAAGTGTCAGATAACATATATTCTAACCGCCTTTTTTGGAAGTATTCATACATTTATTGTCACCACTTCATTGTCTTTTGTATTATACCTTTCAAATTTGCATTATTTACTTGTATATTTCGGCGATAAAAACAAACTTTCCAAATAACTGTAAGGCACCACTTGGCAAACATATGCAGCTCTCTCCTTTGGGAGTACAAACAAAGGTAGAAAATCTTCCTTTCTCAGACACTTACAAAGTGTTCACCAACAAAAAGTGTCATCGTCTGCTTTATATTTCCGATTTTTGTGGAGTAATTTCTTGAGTTTCAATTTACTATTTTTTCAAGACAACGCAATGAGTGAAGAGCATGATGAAGAAGTCCATCATGAAGAATTAATAGAATCAATAAAAGTGTTACATAAAAAGTGTATTCGCATTTTGAATCAATGTCAACAATGGAACCAAGAAAGTCCTATAGAAGGCTTGCATCGATATACTAATTCTGTTACTTCGGAAATGCACTTTTTAGAAAAAGTATAAACATCAGAAAAGGAATGATGAAACGATCAACTCATTCAGTATGTAAAATAGTTGCTGGACAATCCTTCTTTAATGAAAAAAGAGCACGTGCAGAGTACGAATCTTGGTTATCTTGAAGCTGTCTTTGAAGCACTAGAAGGCGTAGGCAAAAGAAAAAATAAAGTTATGCGTCTAATGAGCGCCCCTCTTGAAGAAAAAGCGAAATGGATGAATCGTGCTGCTATGGTTCGTAACCGTAGTGCTAAAGTAGATATTGTAGCTGAAAATGGACTTGTTTGGATTAAAGTCATTGCCCGTAATGCCAAAGCTTTCCGTCATGAACTTATGGGATTGGAGTGGGAAGATGAAGACACTGAGTCAGAACCAGAATCAGACGACAGTGAACAAAGCAATAACCATTCTGCGACAGCTGATTTTGATAGTTTACCAATATTTAAAAAAGCACGTGAGTACTTGAAAACGGCTCAAGCACATCACGTTCAGTTCCACACTCCTATTGTTGTGTTTGCATTCATGCGAATTTCACCAGATGAAGATATATTCGTGCAAAAGATCATGGATAAACTACAAGAGATTGGTATTGTAGTTTATTTACAACAAAAAGCCAGTATTCAAGAAACGTATTTGCCACTGCTTAAAGATGTTGACGATTTAGATTATATCAGTACACGCTCCATTAATATGGACGTAAGCTCATTACTTGCCATCTTATCTGAGCTTTCACATCATGTGTGTTTGCCAGAACAGGTATCAGCCATGCCATTACAGATCCAAGCCGAGCGTGAGGCTCGAGTACCTGCATTGCCTCAAATATTACCCTATGTCACGGGTAAACAACTTTATATCATTCAAAGTGCATATGATCGATTGGAAGATATCGTTAATGTAGTTGGTGGTCCCAATGAAACGGCCAGATTTAAATATTTATTTAGACATCACCTCGGTTTATCTGATATGCCATTTGATCCCGCCTTGTGGACTTGTTTACCTAGTTTATATGTTGAAATTATGCCTGACGCATCATCGGAATCTTTTTCTCGGCTGTTAGATCTCCCTCTTCACAACAAATCAAAATTAAATAATGGACGGAAAATACGCTCTAAATATTCAGAGTTTCATGCAAGAATTTTTGGTAGTGGAGATCATTATAAAATGACAACCTTGACTGCAATTCAATGGATGGAAACAGCACTAAAAGATGCAGGCGTACAAGGCTCCTCATTAGTCTCTCATGAACCTCGATCATTAGCCGAAAAGAAAATGAGTACTAGTAGTAAATAAAACTGTGATACGATGATAATATCTTTTTTTTATTGATAAAAGGAGAACAAGATATTAATTTAAAAAAAGATCATAATGTCTAGTCATCCAAAGGGCAATTGATGCATAATATAATATAATTTCTTGAAGTGTATACTTGATGACAGATTATTTGTGTATTTACATAAGGTATAGCTTTGTATAAGAAGAGAAAAATACCAGTATCTTTTTTTCTTTGAGATATGATTTGGTATATGTTATGAAAGAAGGAGAGTAATAATAAGCACCATAATTAAATAGATAGTTCTGAAAGATAGTTTTCTTCTTCAACATCTTCATCATCAATTTCTTTGATCGTTAAGCTGATTATTTCAATAATTTCAGGGCGTAATTTCCACTGAGAAGGGTGCTTACCATTTCTAGGGCAACTAGTCTAAACGATATATGTAATATTAGCAAAATTTAAGAGGCAATTGCATAAAAGGTCACATACCGTATGAGAAGGGAGCCAGCTTCCACATAATTCACAAGTAGCAGGTAAAATAAAAATAGGCTTCATAATTATGCGGAAAAGAAAAATCGAGAAGAACAAGAAAAAAAAAAAAAAAAAAAACCAAAAAAATGTTGAACATTTTATAGCAACAACACCTAAGCTGTGCTACCCCTCATTGGTCCCCTTACTTTTTTTTTTTTTTTTTCTTCACATATATTATTAAAGGACATGACATTTTTGCAGTTACCAGCACTTATTCTTATAAATTAATTCACGTGTTATAATTTAACAGTGATTTGTAGTATTTTGTAAAATTCAAGAATTCCTTAGTGCATTCAGGTTAAACTGTCTTGTGATTTATAGTATAAGGAGATGGAATGCTAGATTTCTCATAGAAAACCGTCAATTCAAATTATCACTTGATACACGTCAATTATTCATATCCAGAATAAGTCTTAAAAAAAAGGAACTGATAATCATTGAATCCTCCCAAGTTTGAACAAAATAAGTGAGATACTCAACATATAGAATAAAGAAACGTGATAAAAGGCAACTTATCGCTAACACGTTATAACTCTTTACAAGTGGCTATGTGAGTCATAGGAAGAAAATGAGGGCTTGATAAGATTACTTGCTATCGAAAATGAAAGAGTAATGTAACAAATAACTTTGATATATGACGGCTTGTTTGATATAATGTGTATCACTTCAAAGAAATGTTTCAATTACTTGTTATATTGTCACTTGATTTGGCCTCCTGTGTGTGTTCCTTAAAATTATATTCACATCATCGGTGGCTTATTATGAACAACACCACTATCTCCTTCAACCAATACTTCTCCTTTTTTTCAATAAAAGAAATTGGAGTTTTTTTTTTAATTAAGGTGTAACATTAACCTCGTTAGTGATTCACGATGATACATGTCAACGCTGTTTGTTTGTTCACACGTGCTAAAAACAAATTGCACTAATGTTTCCAACCAAAGCAAGGTATGATTTAAACAGCAACCATTAATGACGTAGGTAGGAATCTTTTAAAGTGAGTTACACTTACAACAACTTTTATTATTACATTACTCCCAGCAAAGCGTGAGCACAAAACAAGTTCTTAGATGAGCACACGCCAAGTAAGGCAACGTTGTACTAGACCATTGTTTCTATTATCATATTAGACACAAATTGGGTGGGAATCAAACACATAAATGATTCTTGATTCACACACTATACCTTACCCCATTTTTTATCACAGCCAAGTTGCCATCAGCTCAGGAATTAGAGTTTCTGTCTCTCCGTGAATTTCTGCAAATCATTCATCGCCATGGATATTTGCAGAAAACATGCCTCTTTGTGTATCCATGCTCTTTTACTCAAACGCACTTTGATTTTAATCCCTCGAGTTTCATTTAAAGCCATGGAAAACAATATCACTCACATAAAATAAAATATTCAACACAACAAACACGATATGAAGGTGCTAAGTATTTGCGAAAGTTTGCTTTCATATTATTTTTGCTGTTAAAAAAATATGACAAACAATGTCTCCTACCCTTATTATCTTCTCTACGAGAAACAAACTACTTTATTACTAAAATAGACATAGTAGTAGCAGTTACAAACCGCGTACACTTTTGCACGTGCTCATCATGCTATTTAAATACAGCAATAGAGATCCAAGTATCTCTGCACAAATCCCAAACGTACATCATCAGTAACGTGAGAAATATAGAGTGTGACTACTAGACACGCTTCTTAATAAAACTCACTTTGACGAAAAACCGTCATTATAAACACAAATACTACTGATACAATCTATACTTTCTATTGATGCGTGCGCCTAACAACTCGCGATTACAAATTAAAAAAGGTACTACAAACGTCTCACGAAAATAAATGTAAAAAAAAAAAATTGAGGCTACCAGGGGTCGAACCTGGAATCTCCTGATTCGTAGTCAGACGCCTTATCCATTGGGCCATAGCCCCTCAACTGACAATAAAACCACTAATTTAAATATATTCTCATAAAATTAATAAATCACGTGATTATTTACCACTTATTTTGCAATAATATCTCTTGTTTTTGGTAATCCTGCTTTGTGATACTGTACTGCTGCTGCCAGCAACTTCAACAGCGTTTCAATACTAGAAATTCAATTGAGCTTTTCTCACATCTAATATCTTGTCAAAAGATCTAGGCAATTGCCTTGAAGTACTCCCATTTGTTTAAGTGCTAAGTAAATAGTTTTTCCCAAGCTTCTTTCCTATTTTGATAAAAACTTGGCAATTTTTAAAAGTGTACTTTCAAAGATAGATTCATGTGAAATTGATGCAGCGGAAGAGGAAGTTTCTCTCATTGTTCCATTTATTACAGAGGAAGAAAAAAATACGGTTTTCTTTTTTTCTTTTTTGTTTGTCAGCTCCTCCAATTAAAATTTAAGTTAGAAAAGTATAAAAGAAGAATTGCATTTTTTTGTTTTTTTTCTGATTTAATATAAATATTTATTAATACTTCTACTCTATTTAATTATGTTTGTTGTTTATTACGTTCTCTGGGTTATTTGCCTTTTATTGATACTGTCGTCTATAGCTTATATTCTTAGAAGACGACGTTATAAAAATAATGGTAAAGTGGTATACTATTAATGAATGTTGATTGATTGGCACTAATACTTAACAAAAATATAGCTGCTGTCATTGCCTCAAATCAAGCAGGAAACTATGTTGCAGTTGACATGAATGGAAGAGTACAGCAGCACTTTGAATGCCCTCCATCATATGTATCTTCTCCTCCTGCTGTGCAAATTAACAACAACTTTTACAGACCACCTGATTCTTCAACTATTAACCCACCGCCACCCTCTTATCAAGATTATTCGAAAGACTATCGAGTGAATTACGTATCATAAGTTCTCTTTCTCTTTTCTATTTTATGTACATAAATATATATATATATACCTCTCTATTGACACCAGACCTCAAATGTTTGGCCCTGTAATTTTTAACCTACTCCACCATATTCTAAGTTACCCAGCTTATTGTATACTTAATAATTAGTTATAATAAAGTAAATTATTGACCCTTCTACGATATTGTGTATTATTAAACCTAATAGCTAAACAGTGGTGCATGTCCAAAAAAAGTTAATCAATGCTATTACTCAGGGTCTCATTATGCTCAGATATTCCTTACTTGCAAATCAAGAAATTGACTTTATTTTGACAGTTGAAAAGTTTTAGTGTGTATGTTTTTTTATTGTTTTTTTTTTTTTTTGATAAAAAGAGACCCCTATCCCGCCCTCACAATCAATATATTCAACAGATGGTAATAAAAATAACTTGTAATTAAACCATGGTCTGACATAGAGTCAGTATATGGTTGGGGGTAGTATGCATGATATAAAGTAAGATTAATTGTCGTGACTAAAAACTGGATTCTATTCGCCATATATTGATTGCTACCAAATAATAGTCGTCTCTAAAGCAGAGAGTGATTAATTATTCGTCTCTTGTTATCAATGAATTTGTCCAATTGGCCGCTTGAATTTGAACTTCAACTATACGTCTTTCTTGAATCAAATCTTCTAATTGCTTTTGTATAGAGGGTATATCAACCGTAGTAACATTAAGTATCTCGGTTTTACTGTATCTAGAAAATTTGGCATTTGCATTTGAGGAAAGAGCGTTGAGCACTTGGTATTGTCTATTTAGTGTATCTCGCCTTTGGATTGCATCACTCAAGGTTATACCAGTTTCAGTCTTTACAATAAGGTTTGTGGCATTAATATCAACAACTAACTTTTCATGCTGATCAAGTTTCGCATAGAGCTCTTCTATTAGAGTATTGGGGTCTTCTGCTGGTTGAGTTCCTTCTTGTATAACTGAATTATTTATAATTCGATTCTTTATGTCATCAACGGACTTGTGAAGGTCAGCTCGTAAGATAAGTGCCTCTGCTAATCTCATCAAACAATCTTGAAAGTAGTTTTGAGTGTTAAGTACAGAAGAAGGCAAAAAAAAAGTTGCAATTTATATTTTTTTTCATGCGCAAAAAAAATAGATGGCTGCGGCAGGCGCAGCTGTTTAACAGATGTTTTAGTATACGAACATATTTTTTTAGAGAGAAACTATTGGCCGGAAGAGGTAACAACTTTGTATTCACTCACTCCAGTACAACAAATACAAATATCAAGGAGGATGGCTGAGGAAAAATGGTATCCGCATGATTACCCTTTAACAAATGATATCACACATACGTAAAACGGAAGGGAAAAGACCAGTTTTAGCCCTTCTTTCTTCATATTTTTTTTTTTTTTTTTGGTTTACTACAGCTATGTCTTTCAAACATCCCCATGTATCTTGGGGTTCATACAATAAGATCTTTAGGAGATTGCTACGAACGCTGCTGCGGCGTACTTCATAAAGTTGTATGTATAATAGGTATTTTAAGTCATAAAATGCAAACTAGAGATTCATTTTCTTTCCCCCCAGGACGTACCAAATTGCTGATCTAGGGGACAAACCGTAAACCAGTCGATTACTTTCCGTAACTTTGTAATGGTTACAACTGTTTTTTCTTAAATTGTATGGAGACGATACTACTGGTGTTTCTTGGCCATTGATGGCCTACTGGCTATATTACAATTTCAGATCTTTGTTCCACCTGGACACCCAAACCACAGTTAACTGTTTTTAGAGTTCTAATTTGTTCTTCCATGTCCCTTATTTACGAAGAAGTGTGTAAGAAACCAGACTGCATACCGGAAGCTAACTAGAACAACGCCAACTGTACAATTGAGTGAGAGGAGAGGTATCTTTTTTCTTGTTTAGTTAAAGTCATTACTAGTTGTTGCTCAATTTCTTTAAAAAATTCATTTGAATAGATCATACCATACGCTTTTACGTGTTTGAGGGACAAAAATCCATACTTTCAGCAAGAAGCTTTTGCACGGTATAGTCCATTGTTGTGTATGTAATAATCATTTGTTGAACATGTTAGTCAGATACTGTAACATTTTGATAGACTGCTGTATTTTGATACCACAGTATTGTAGAGGTTTAGTCTACTGAAGCGTTTTGGTCTACTGTAGAAATTGGTTGCTCATAATTTCTGTAGTACTACAAAGTGTAAACACGAAAAAATATCTTCTACTTGTATATTTTGAATGCGGCATAATTAATAGTTTTGATTGTTGATTTGACAATCATACATAGATAAGATATTTGCGATGTTTATGATTACAAAAGATCAATCGGATTAACCAACAACATGATATATGGGATGGGGAGGCTTCTATAACTCTTCAGCTAATGAATCATACATAGATATTCTTTGGACTTGGCACCACTAAGGATATAACTGCTCTGAACTGCGTGGCTTTAAAATTGTAATTATGCAAAGAAATGTTACTCTTTTATCTACTCAGGCTGGGACTTGACAATATTAGCCCCAGAGGGTAAATACCAAGGTATTTCTTGAAGTATTTTTTTGCAAGCCAAATTTCAGGACCAAAAAATTTTTTTTTGAGACTTAAATCGGTCCCAAGGTTCAGATATGTAGTAAAGAAGCTTTTTCTCTTTCCTTCGTTCCACTTGATGTCGGAGTTGACAGCTGTCAAAAAATTTTTCACGCTAAAAAAGTCTCCCCTTGGTGGCATCGTACCAAATTAAACGTTGCTTGGTGGAGTATAATTTACAGACAAAATGGTATTGTATTTTCATTATTAGTTTAAGTGCTTCGCTTAACGAATTTAACGTTTTTTTTCCCAGCAAATCGTACTATATACATAGTAGTAAGAGCTTATAGTATTACCTGAATTTTATACTGTAGTTGACAAATATAGAAAGACGGTTTCTGATCGTAGCAATAGTAGTAATTGATGTTGTTCCGTAAATTATGAAGAACTCCTTAGAAATAAAGGCTATTAGTCTACATACCAATACAACAACACATATAAATTATCCCTGAACTATTATGTAACGTCAAGATCAGTTTCAATTGATAAATGTAAGAGGCTTTTCTACGTCTTTATATTTACAGGAATTCCATAAGGTTTTTTGATAGCTATAAGGTTTCAGCTTATGTTTTTTTAAGCAGTAACAAGTTTCACATATATATAAATCACAGGCAGACAATTTTTAATCTAATAATTAATTGTTTTTTTCCTACCTTCAATCTTTTTCAAATCTATTTTGATGTCTGATTAAATGACTGAAATGTCTCAAGATACAAAAAATTACGATAATGCCTTCAAAGTAAAAGAAACAGTAATTGATCAATATAATGAAAAAGAGACACAATCCGCTATAAATGAATTTGGTCATGGTTCAGGTTCTTTTTTTACCGGTTTGTTTAGCATTACATGCGTCGTTGCTGGTACTGGTACTTTGGGTTTACCTCGTGCTTTTGCATTAGGTGGTTGGCTCGGTATTCTTATTATGGTTTTGTCTTATATAATGTCTATCTACAGTGGTGTCATCCTAATCCACTGCCTTTACTATAAACCTGGTTATCGCCTTCATGATTATAAAGAAGTCGGCGCTGCTGCCTTTGGTTGGGTTGGTTATGCTGTTGCATCTGTTCTCCACTGGCTCAATCTTTTCGGCTGTCCTGCTCTCTACTTGGTATTAGCTTCAGGTAATATGACCTACATGCTTCGTGATACGAGTGCTGCGTTAAGTATGCCGGTATGGACAATCATTTTTGGCGCGGCCCTCTTAATCCCTTCACTTGTTGCTAAAACGCTAAAAGAAATTACTATTATTTCTGCTCTTGGTGCTATATGTACTATGATCGCTGTCTTTGTCATTGTTATAGAAGCACCTATTGAAAGACATGCTGCGCCTGAAATTCCAGTAATCACCGATTCTGTTATTTGGACCGGCTTCCCTTCTGCTCTTGCTACAATCTCCTTTTCTTATGGCGGTATTAATACTTACCCCCATGTTGAACACGCGTTAAAGAAACCTCATACATGGAAATGGGTTATGTTTGCTGGTATGTCTGCCTGTACTGCATTATATCTCTTGACGGCCATTCCAGGTTATTGGGCTTTTGGTCGCGAAACACTTTCACCTATTTACAATTCTTTAAGAAAAGAAGTCCCAAAGTTAGTTTCAATGATTGCTATGACTATTCATGTTATTCTTGCTATCCCCATCTATACAACATCGTTCTCTTTGGAATTTGAAAAGTGGGTCAATTTCAAAGAAGAAAGAGTAGGTACATTCAAAGCATGGTGTGGTCGCGCTGTGATTCGAACATGCACAATGGTTATATTAGTGATACTTGCGATCTTTATTCCATACTTTGATGATTTTATGGGCTTTATTGGTGCTTTGGCTAATTGCGGTCTTGTATTTTTACTGCCTGTGTTATTCTATCTTAAATTGACTGGTGTACGAAACAAGCCTTGGTATGAGCTTGCCTTTTGCGCTCTTACTGTCTTCTTAGGTATTGTTGGTTGTGTTTTTGGTACTATCGATTCCATCAAGGCTCTTATTGAAGATTTTAAACACTAATTACATCTATGCTCATATACCTTTCTTCACGCGTATTAGAATCCAAACTCTCATTTTTACTCTGGTATATTTGTCCAGAATAATAAAATTTATTATGTAAATACTTATAGCTGATTGAAATTTGGAGCGAACCAAAAACAATTGCGAAAACATTACGCAGCTTCTCCTTCATATCAACAAATCTTAAAATCAAATGTTATGTGAAAATGAACTACTCACATATTATACATCTCCTTACCTAAATATAGCATCATATTGTATAGTGTATGCTTCCGATATAGCTTATGTCAGCTCCAGTAGCCCTTGAATGCCAAATGTTAAAAGAAATTGTTACACCTTTCGGTGACACTACTATTTTTAATCCGTATTGCTTATATAATAGAACCATGTATTAATACTGATTGGTGCTCTGGCCAACTATTTGTTTCTATTGCCCGTGATTTGTTGCCTTAATTGACAATTATTGGAAGCAAGTTATCGTTATTGATTATGGGCTTTTAGAGAATCGTTTATCCTTGAACAGATACACACACACATGATTTGTAAAAACACACTAACTCGTTTTTAATAAATGTGAACTGGTCATTGCGTACTATAACTTAATTCGAATAACGTGGATTATTGTTCCTTGTGTGTAAAATTTAAAAGGCTAAAAGATTGGAGTGATACGAATAAAAATAAAGCTGCAGTAACACATTAGATTCAACCTGAACATAATGGAATCAGTCGGGAAAAGTACTCATTTTTCACATCGGGTCAAACGTCTCACAGTTCCGCCATTAAGGATTTGGGCTTCCAAAAAGAAAGGCATATTATTTTTTTTTCGTGCGAGTTGTTCCGTAAATTACAAAGCAAATATAAATTTTTTACGCTTAGAATTTTGCTTGGCAGAAGTTTGTTGGTTGTATGTTAATCTATCGTGTGGCCATACAACTATAAACTGGCTTTCTGAGCATAACATTAATATGGCAAAAAAACGAAATTTTAAGCCCCGCACTTACCCCTTACAAAAAATGATCCCACTTCTCTGGAGGCAATCTGCACTAGTTGATCTGTATTGGCCTAACCGGATAAAAGAAAACGGGAAGTTTATTGGATGAGAAAGATAATTGTTTGTTATCCGTATTGGCACTTTAACAAGAAAAATTAACCCTTTTATATCTGAGGTTTAACAATGACTTACAAAGGTAAAAAGCAGCTTACGAATTAACATTCAATTTTCATAGAGTCATTTGAGAAAGATATGATAATGTGTCAATATTTACAGCTAGGAAATGTTGTTGAAGCAATATCCATGGGAACAATAAATTAATCTGAGTTTTTACTGAAATAATTTCTTGTTTTAGATTCTTTCAAAAGAGGTATTATCACAGAATACAAAGCGTAACCTAGTAACAAAAAGCGATGGTAAATCATTGTGTAAAAACAAACGATTATTTTACCATGGTAGCTTCTTTTAAAATCTAAACTTTAAAAAAAAAAATGAAAAGAGGAACGCAGTAACTGGTTTATTTGGAAAATGTGGGGTAAAAACTCCCGAAAGCTCACCAAAATGAGTGTTCAATTCTCGTGTGACTTGAAGCCTTTAAAGTACCTCTTAGCCTTTCTTTTTTCTTTTCTTCTCCAACTGTTTTCTTTCCTTTCTTTATGAGTCTATTATCATTAGTACGAAGAAGATGATTGAATTATCAGAGTATGCTACCACAGTCATCAACAATATCAACATGATTGGTATGTGGATAGCCGTAGTTGTTTGCTGTCGAAATTTTACAGTTTGTTTTGAGCAATATAGACGAACAAGAGGAAATATGTAATAGTAGACAATTAGCGACTCACAATCAACATTATAAATAACCGTACACTCTTTTTTATGTATAGCCATTTAGTGAATACAGCTCAGGTCGTAGTTTTGATGGTTCACCGTATATTATATGGAATCATACCACTATTTGAAATAAAAACTTGTGCTTATTTCCCTTTACTTATCTCGTAAGTTCGATTTCATGATTATTTTTAAATACCCATAAAATGACGTTTTTTTTTTTTAGTTTGTGGCATTTAAGTAGGAATTTCGCTATAATTATTATTGTTAAATTTAGACTAACAATATTATCAACATTACCTAATCAATAGCTTACTTATTATTCTATATTGTCATGTTCATGAGACTTATTATATTAGAGCAAGACCGATATTCTCGATGGATCAAGATCGTCGGTATTCTTTTAATTACATTACGTTTCGCTGATTGGCCTTATGAATTGGCTTTTCATTCAATTCAAGAGAAGCTAATGGACCAGGCACCAGGTTCTGGGTCTCAATGTTGGGTAGAGTGGTATGATATCATTGGTCAATTCGTATCTGAGTTTGTTTCTAATCATTTCGATAATAGGGGTGCAGGCGTAATCATCTTAAATTTCGTTGGTGATGCTCTTGCTAATCTCTTTCTAAGTGGCATGTTTGTTAGAAGGTAATAAGAAAAGGCCAATAAAAAAGTAGTTAAAGAATTAATTATTTTTTTAGACTTTTCATACACATAAATATGTCAAGAAGTATTATTAGCCATCAAAATCAATTGATTGAGCGTATCGCAAGAAAGTCCTTAGCTTGTTTAGCATTCACTTTTGTGGTAAACTTGGCAATGAACTTATTGAAGGTCACCACATTTATTGGTGTTCATTCAGACGTAAGCTTAAATCGTGTATACTGATTGAAATGCAAAGACAGCGGGAGCTAATATTATTGTAATAATAGGCTTTCACGGTATATTTTGAAATAGTGGAGTCAACGTTATTGGTTGAGGCATTGAGAAATGACGGCAGCCATAAGTCATCACCTCATGTAATCTATTGTGAGGGATGTCAAAAGGTATTCCCCTTAAGAAAAATTGTCTTGTAAGTTATTATTAATCATTTATCATTTTAGGAAATGAGTCCTGTCACAGATAGCAGCAGAAGACCTAACAGCGATGCTCACATAAACAGTCGGATGCTTGTCAAAGTATCCAGTAATAATACAAACAATGATGGACAACGTTTCAGTGCCGCTTATTCCGAAGACACATATCATTCGCAGCCAATTCATACCGTCTCTTCTTTAGAACCAGCGTTTTATTCAAATAACCCTTTTAGATACAGTAGCGGGCCATCAAACGCCTCTACACTATATAACCGAGGCAATTCAATGATTGATGGACCACTTCCTTCTCCACCGAACAAAAAAGAGGTGTTCGCAATGACGCCAACGCTCGAAAAATCAATAACGCCCAAAGCTTCGTCTTCAATATTAACTGCACATACCAATCGTATTACTCGAGATAATAGTCCGGATGGTTCGGATACATGGACGAATAATTAACTCCCTCTTCTCTTTTTTTATATTTTTAATTGCTGGACCAAAAAAAAAAAAAACACCTTATAATTTTATGCATTTACCATTGTATAACTGTAATTACCACTTACAATTTTCTGTAATTCTTAATATATATTCGTAACAATGAATGAAGTATAATAGATTAAATAATAAAATCAATTTAATGCATATTTTGTATATTTGTTTACTGATTAAACTCTCTTGACTTTTTTTTTTTTTTTTTTTTTTTTTTTTTTTGATTTTGAGCTTTAGGCTTAAAAAAAGCTCTGTACATAACACAGGGATTTAAAGAACATTGTTCATTACATACCTGTTATTTATTGATATTCAATCAACAATGCAGCTGCTTCCAAAAGCTTCACAGGTACTATTTCTCCAAACAACTGCATCGCAGCGTTATTACGCTCTTTGAAACGTAACTGGGTAAAGCGTTGTAAGTCAACTGAAGAAGTAATGTTGTAGAAACAGAACTATCAGTTATTGTCACCCGAGTTGGAATATGTCAGGAAAGGATTAGTAATTTTAGTGAGATACGACGATAATAATACTCCACATTTTTGCAATCTTACATTGCAAATAAAACAAGTTACAAAAGTCACCATCAAACGAAACAAGAAGCACAGATTCGTTTCAGAAGGTGATCTACCCAAACTTAACACAAAAGCATGATCACTATCGTGACAAACGAAAAGTCAATTCCCCACAGACAATACAGCACTAAGTGAGAAGCGCGGCCCTTTTGAGAACTCAAAATTCGTCAGATGAGCTTTACGTGCTATAATATCAAACATCAACAACTTTTTTATATATATTTTGAAGCAATTGAATGACATATAATACAATTTGCTTTTAAAACGAATTCCCGCCCCTTATAATTTCTTAAAATAAAGCTTATTATAGTTGTGGATGATACTCGCGATGTACACAGGAGACAAGGGAATAACTATGAGATCATTAAATCATATATGATAGCAAAATCCCGACTTACGGTAGTATTTAGAAGTTCAAACTGTGTATACAAATGTGCGCCACTACAAATGGCAGACAAAAGTATGTGCTGGAACAGATTCATTAATAATATTTAGTAATACACATGTATATACCACAGCAGCCGACAGACGCTCGATAAACAAAGAAAGCTAAAACTGCCCCTACCATAGTCGCGAGGAATCAACTCCAAAAGATGCTGTCTGCATTTATGAAAGAATTTTGATTGTGTGTCTAAAAAAGGTAATTTTTTGTAATTTTTAATCGTCACCTGATGATTGGTTTTTAAACCTTCCATCAGGGATTTCAAGCTTCTATTGTTATTGTCAAAGTTGCTCACCTGTCTTCAATAAGCTTTTTTCGCTCTTTTTCTAGTTAGAAATTCGTCATATGCTCACGAAAGGACTAAATAATGAAAATAAACTATTTTGTTTCAAACCAGTATCAAAACTTTAACTGTGTAGTTGAATGATATTATAGACATTTTTTTTTTTTCAAAAAAGGGAAGTCGGGTTGTTAAATTACAAATATTGCGAATATTGCGCAATCGTGTCACATAAAAGACAAGGTGAAAGCCATAGTTACTGGTTGCCATAGAGATTATGATCAAATAAGGTTCACTGTAACAACAGCAACATCATCATCCAATTCGTTTACAAACAGTAATGCTTTAAAGCCCTGATTTTCTTTAATTATTTAATATAAACTCCTGTTATTGTAATAGTAGTGCGTCTAAAAAAAGCCTGGTATATAATGTGATGCTATTCTTCTAAATTCTGGTTTGTTTATAACCTTATTTAAATCATATCTTCGACTCAAGATACAAATTATGATATATTATTAATCTGGGGAAAAAGGGTCAGGGGGGTAAGATTATCTTCAATTCTATGGGAAGTCGAATTGAATAATAATGCCGAGTTAAATCTTATTGGCTGAATTATTTTAAATTTACACTCAATAGTTAAAGTTGGCGATTGCGTGCTTTGACGTCTAGTTGCGAAACTTCCTACAAGATCAGTAACACAGGCTTCAACTTTAAAATACAACCATTTAGTATAAATAGCTGCTAAAGTTCCTCTTTTCTTTCTAATTCTTTATTTTAACATATTCTATTTATTTATTTATTATTAGACCTCATTTAAATCAATACCTAGATATTAACATATACAATACATCACAACAATGCCTAATAGTCCAATCTTATTAGACTACGAACCTATTTCATATAAAAATGAAGTTGTTAAATTCTTTCATAAAATTCCACCTTATTTAAAGCACTATTTTATTGGATTAATACCCGTTATTCAATGGATCTACAGATATAACTTAACTTGGTTTATCTCAGATGTTATTGCAGGTGTTACTGTTGGCATCGTTGCTGTACCTCAAGGTATGGGCTATGCAAAAATTGCAAACTTAGAGCCTGTAAGTATCATATGATGTATTCTTATTTATTTTCGTTTTTCTAACATTTGAATCTTAGCAATACGGTTTATATTCTTCATTTGTCGGTTTATGTCTATATTTTGTATTCGGCACATCAAAAGATATCAGCATTGGTCCTACAGCCGTCATGTCTTTACTGGTTGGACAAACAGTGACAAGAGTAACAGCACTAGGAGAATACACCGCTCCTCAAGTAGCAACTATTTTAGCTTTATTCGGTGGCTTCATTGCACTTTTCATTGGCCTTGCACGACTAGGTATCTTGGTCGATTTCATTCCTCATCCTGCTATTGCTGGTTTTATGACAGGCAGTAGTCTTACCATATCTATCGGTCAATGGCCCAAATTGTTTGGTATGAAGTCCGTCAATACCCATGATTCTGCATACCTTATCTTTGGTAACTTTTTTAAGTACTTACCCGAAACAAAACTTGATGCTGCCTTTGGTCTCGTTGGACTTCTTTGGCTATATTCTGTACGTTTTGGAACAACCTATCTTATTAAGAAATACCCCCATCGTGAGAAGTGGTTCTTCTTCTTGAATATCATGCGAAATGGTATTCTCGTTATTTTCGGTACTTTGATCGCATTCCTTATCAACATTGGAAAAACAACTAGCCCCATCTCTATTTTGAAAACAGTGCCCTCGGGATTCACTGCAATGGGTGTACCCGAAGTAGACATCAATTTACTTTCTCAAGTATCTGGAACCCTCCCTTCCGTAGTTATCATTTTAATTCTTGAACATGTCGCTATTGCCAAGTCTTTTGGTCGTATCAATAACTACAAAATCGATGCCGATCAAGAAATCTTTGCTATTGGTGCTGCTAACGTTATTGGAAGCTTTTTCGGTAAAGAAGCAACAACATTATTAATTAAAAAACACATATATTAATCCCGTTTTTTCTTATAGGCGCTTATCCCAACACAGGTTCATTTTCTCGTACAGCCATTACTGCACGTAGTGGTGCCAGAACACCTCTTACTGGTGTTTTCTCAGCACTTGTTGTCCTTTTATGTTTATATGCTCTTACACCTGCATTTTATTATATCCCTGATGCTATCCTGTCTGCCGTCATCATCCACGCAGTAGCTGACCTTGTATCAGGCCCCAAATTTTTAAGAGAATTATATCACGTGAGCCCTTTTGAACTTTTCACATTCATCGCTGCTGTCTTGATTACCTTTTTCACCACGGTTGAATATGGTATCTACGTCTCGGTCTGCTTGTCCATCGCTTTTATGCTCATCCGTATTGCTCGTCCACGCTACTCCATCTTGGGGCGTGTTCCCGTTCAGCCCAGCACAAGCTATTATGATCCCAACGACCCCTACAATGAGAAAGGTCACATTGTTGTTGACAATGACGGAACCGCAAGTCCAATGAATGAAGAAGAGCATTACATTTACGTTCGTGAAGACCATCCCACCTTAAGCCACCTCGTACAACCCCCTCCTCCAGGTGTTGTTGTTTTCCGATTCGATGAATCTCTTACTTATCCCAACGCAGGCTTTCTCTCTGACAAAATCATGCATTATATTCAAGACAACTTTACCTCTGGCTCTCCACCTCCCACCACTAAAGGTGAACGCGCTTGGAACGATCGTCGTCCTCTTGCCAAGAAGCCCGAATCAGATGAAGAAGCAGCTGAACAAGCCAGACAACGTGAGGAAGAACGTGTTAAATTGCGTGCTATCGTTCTCGACTGCTCTGCTATTAACCATCTCGACTCCACAGGCGTTCAAACCCTTTTAGATCTTAAGTTAGCTATCAACCGATACGCTGGTCACGAAGTCGAATGGCATTTCGCTAACATTGCTACTCCCTGGATTCGTAATGCCTTGATCACAAGTGGTTTTGGAAGTCAAGCAGGTCGTGGTCCTCGAAACGGTGAAATATTACCTGTCGTTCCACTCTATCAAGAGCAACACTTGAGCAAAGTAAACACTTCGTCAACTACAGATAGCTGCTATGTCTCTGAAAAAGAAGTTGCTGCCAAGTCACCAGATAGCTTCTCCACAGAAAATACTTATATTTTCAATATCGATGGAAAGGGTCGCGTAGAATGCATCCCTAGGTACGATAGAGGTCATCCTATTGATCGTTACCCGTTTTTCCATTGGGACCTTGAAGATGCCGTACGTGCTGTTTCTTATACCCAAAAGAAGGAAACTGTCTAATGATAACTTTACTTTTCCTTTCTCATTGTACTATACCATCATGTATACATTCTTCTTACATACTATATATATAATAAACTCTTTTTTACTTTACATAAATCTGCATATGACTTAAAAAGGCAAGATCCATGAGTTTTTCTTACGTCAAAGAAATATAAAAAGCAAGAAGATGTCAAAATGTGCATAGAATGATGTATCTACATGATTTTTCATTTTATTGAATAGAGACACTAAAAGCATATGGAACTTTTCCTTTAGCCGTTGGAGGAACAATTGCTAGTTTTTCGCCATCACAGTTCTCTTCATCGAACGCATACATTGTTCCGTTTGTATTGTTTTCTAAATAGACCGTGTTTCGAGCAGTGTTGTAGCAGCCTTTAGGATTCATGATACGCTTTTTATCAATCACAATATTACCAGGAATAGCCTGACATGTTTGAATAATGTAAAAGCAGTAAAACACGAGTAAAGCAAAGTATTTGGACAACTAAATTTCATGTTGAGTGGTTTTCAAAAGTGAAGTTTGTAGTATACCTACCATATAGAAATAAGGAAGTTATTTATTACTAAAAAAAAAAAAAAGAAAAGAAACTGAACGAGAAAACTAAGTATATATATGTATACATTCGCTAATTTCTTCTTACTGTTTAGCTTGACCTATACTGCTTTGAATGACTCGTTTGTTATGCATTATGTGTTATGCAGATCTAGCACACACACACACACATATATATATATATATATATATATCTTTATATGTTCGCTGACAGAATAAATTATATTAGTATATCTCGATCACGTTGTTTAAACGCGATGATAGATTAGTCATCTGAACGAGAATTTGCCATGTTAGTAACCCAATGTGACGGCAGAGCGTATTATTAGTAATGAAAGATGCGTTGTATAAACAATAACAGTGGGTTCCAAGAAATAAATCGTAATTCAAACTTGTGTTGCATATCACGTCTTAAAAACAATTGTTTCTTTTTTGACACATAAAAAAAAGTAATTAGCAGCCATTCTCACTTGAGCCTATTTTCTATTTCCAAAGAAGAAATATCAACTCTGCTACTACTTTACTAAATTCTACTTGAAAGCTACTATGGCACCAACTTAAAAAAATTATTTTGATGACGTTTCTTTTTCAATTTTTCGCTTTTTTGACAAAAAAAAATTTTTTTCCCTATATCTCTTGGTTCCTTTTTTTTTTTCCTTTAATCTAAAAAAACAATGTCAGATTATGCTAATGAATCTATAGTAAATATACTTTAAAGTGTGAACCAAATGTGTAAAGATGTTGAACTGTTAATATAGAAAGAGGATTATCAAAGTCCTCCCCGTGACTTGCCTGAAAATGATGATTACAAGCACCAATCTCGTTCTCGCTCTCGTTCTCCACGTCGAAGCCGCTCGCGTACTCCTCCTCGCCGCAGTTCTTCCCGTGATGACCGTAGAGGTCGATCTCCCTCTCGCTCTAGAAGTAGAGATCGTAAAAGAAGAAGAAGGTAAGAGGAAAATTGAGACATAAACGCGTGAAAATAAACAAATAGTTTTAGTAGTGTTTCTCCCCGTCGCCGTAGTAGATCTCCCCCTCGTCGTCGCTCTCCTCCTAGAAGCAGGTAGAAAAGAAAAGTGTATGAATTAAAGAAAAATAGACTGATTTTTTTTTTTTTTTGTAAATAGTCGTCAAAATAGAGATTTTCATGGTACTAGGGAAGCACCTGAAGTATCTAATATTCTTGGTGTTTTCGGCTTAAGTTTGAGAACCCGCGATGTTGATATTGAAGATGTATTCCGTGAATTTGGTCCTATTGAAAAAGTCACTGTTGTTTATGACCATAGAGTAAATTTATTTAGGATGATAATAGAGAATAGATAGCTTACTCATTTTGATATAGTCTCAGAGATCTAGAGGCTTTGGATTTGTTTATTACAAAGATCAAAATGATGCCACTCGTGCCCGTGATGCTATGAATGGTGCTGATGTTGATGGACGCAAGATTCGCGTTGACTATTCAGTGACACACCGTCCTCATACCCCCACACCTGGAGAATATATGGGAGAAAGAAGATCTAGTGGTTATGATCGTGACCGCTCTTATAGACACAGCAGACATAGTCGTAGAGACCGTGATCGTTCTCCTCCTCGTAGAAGATACAGAAGTCGCAGCAGATCTTGGTCTCGTTAAAACAAAAAGAAAGTCTTTTTATTATAGCAAGTTTCTACCCCCATCACAAAAATAAATAACTTCAAGCATGTGTCTGTGTGATGTGTATGTTTTATAAAAATAAGAAATAAGAAAGAGATAGTTCAAGCATGAATTTTGAAGCTACTATAAGAAGTTGAAGCTGCTGCTGCTGCTGCTACTACAAATATGATCTCGCAATCAAAATACATAGACAAGCTTTAAAGAGAGTGTGTAGAGGGAGAGGGAGAGAACATGTTTCCTTAATGTCATATTATTTTAAAGGTGAGTGGAATATAAATATATATATATATATATTATAGAGTTGACATTTGAACAATAAACATTTGCTTTAAAATCATATACAATAGTAACAAGGGATAAGGAGTAGGAGGAGAGAGAAAAGGAGCATCATCGAGCTTTAATAGATACATGCTGATCTTCGTATCTCCTTTTTTCTGTATGTTTGCGTGTGTGTGTGTGTGTGTATAGTATGCTCCTGTTGTAATAGTGGAAGCGATGTTTAATATACAAGTGAGATCGTCAACAAACTGCTTTATATTAAAAAAGTTCGCTCAGCCAAAATCGAAATCCTACTACTACATTCAATTTTTCCTTTTTTCTCTCTTTTTTTTTTTTTTTTTTTTTTTTTTTTTTTTTTTTTTAAAGAGGA